>ML398474.1:0-32914 GCA_005239525.1 Nicotiana knightiana | reverse complement strand
ACAACTATAAATAGGGGTCTTCATAACTCAGAAAAGGCACCAGAAGTTATAACAAGAAGCAAGAGAGAGCTCGTGGATCAAACGCCGCAAATTTCTCTACAAGTTTCAAGCTTCAAGCAATCAAGTTCAAGCTCAAGAACGAAAAACAAATCAAGTATTCAAGATCAAGAACGAAGTCAAATCAAATACAAGGCGTTCAAGATCAAGGCTACTTGTTCGTGATACAATTCGTGGCAACAATCAAAGTGTTCGCGACGGATAAATCAAATTCAAATTCAAGATCAAGCTCAAAGGCCCTTGAATTTATACTAGAAAAGTAGAATCAGAGGATTCATAGAGATTGTAACGCTCAAATATTTGATATCAAATACTGCGTTTGTTGCAATATCTTTTGGTCTTGATTTTATTTTCTCGACGCCAATTTATTGTCTACAAATTCTGGCACGCCCAGTGGGACAATCTCTACCTCTCATCTCAACTTTTCAATCATCAAAGTTCAAGAACAACGAAATGGCTTCCAAGAAAATCAACTCAAGTTCAACTTCCGCCAAGGCTGCTAATTCCAGGTTCTATGCTGATGTGGAAAACATACTCGGAGTTACCTTTGGAAGCTTTGTGCCAGTTACGAGGAGCAAAGCAAGCTCGTTAGGACAACAAGCACCTCAAGTGTCGTCTGCATCTACCCCTGTTTTCGGATCTTCATCCTCAAAAGGAGCAAGATCTTTCACAAACGCACCAGAAGGAAGAAGCGATGTTACTGAAAAGATCAAGAAGACTCTTGCTCTGTTTGACCTCTCCGGATCCAAGAACTCTTTTGTGAAGGAAGATGATGACACTTCAAGTGATGGATCCTTCCCACTTACACCACAGAGCGTGAGCCAATCAAGGATCAATCTATGTGAAAATCTGTGCTACTCTCCATCATCCACAACAATCATGCAAGCCGTGGTGACAAACACTTCATCTGTAGAGGAGCAGTTGGCAAACTTAACGGAAGCAATCGCTGGCTTGACCTAATGCATGCAAAATCAAGATGCTAGAATTGACAAGCTAACAGACAGTGTCGGAATCTTGATGGAAGAAGAATCTACCCATGCACCTGGCAAACTCCCAGAAGTTCAAGAGATTGATCCTCCCCCAAGACAAGTTGCATCCAATAGGCCTATCCCTATCTCGTCTGAAGGGATGATTCCAATTGATCAACTGAAGGAGTTCATCGAAGGAACTATCAAAAGCAAGTACGAAGTTGCTACCAAGTCTTCCTTTCATACGCGAAGCCGTACACTGCAATGATTGATATGTTGAAGATGCCCGCTGGCTATCAACCTCCAAAATTTCAACAGTTTGATGGCAAAGGCAATCCAAAGCAACATGTGGCGCACTTCGTTGAGACATGCAACAATGCTGGAACTTATAGAGATTACCTCGTCAAATAGTTTGTCCGCTCATTAAAAAGAAATGCTTTTGATTGGTATACGAACCTCGAGGCTGGATCTATTGATAGATGGGATCAATTAGAGCAAGAATTCCACAATCGCTTTTATAGCACGAGACGTACTGTGAGTACGATAGAACTCACCAATACTCGTCAAGAAAGAGTGAACCAGTTGTCGACTTTATCAATCGTTGGAGGAATGCAAGCCTAATTGTAAAGATAGGCTTAGTGAAGCTTCTGGCATAGAGATGTGCATCCAAGGTATGCATTGGGTATTGCGTTATATCTGGCAAGGTATCAAGCCTAGCACATTTGAAGAACTTGCAACTCGTGCCCATGACATGGAGTTGAGCATGGCCTCCGATGGAAATGAAAGGATGCCCATCTATGAACCTCGCAAAGGGAATGACAAGCAAGAAGTCAGAAAATGGAGCAAGTTTATACCAAGATCCGAAAACAAAGAAGCTATGAATGTCAACACATCACATGCGAAGTTCGCGACAAAAGTGAGCAAGAAGCAGAGTATGAGATCCACTCCGTTTCAAGATAATCCAAGTGGAAAGTTGACTATACGAGAAATGCAAGAGAAAGAGTACCCATTTCTGGATTCTGATGTGCCGGCTATTTTTTAAGAACTCCTCGAGTTAAATCTCATTGAGCTCCAGCAGATAAAGCGTCCAAATGAAGCTGGGAGAACAAATGACCCAAATTACTGCAAGTACCATCGACTCGTGAGCCACCCTCTGGAGAAGTGCTTTGTCTTCAAGGACAAAGTTATGGACTTGGCTCGTGAAAAGAAGATCGTGCTTGAAGATGAGAAAGAAAGCACAAACCAAGTTTATATCACCTTTGGCTCATTCAGTCCCGATGAATTATGCGGTTTTAAAGAAAGTAAAGATGAAGAATTACTGGAAAACCACAAAGTTTAAGACCATCAACCTGAAGACAATGGAGGTTGGACGTTGGTAACTCGTCGTAGGCGCCACAAAAGGAGCCCACGAAAAGGATCAATGGAACAACCAACAAGAAGCATTATGGTGAAAAGACCTAGGAGATGGAACCCAGTTAAGCACTTAAAGGAAGCGAAAGTGGAGGTGCACCACCCTCAGAAGCCACGACATCCAGTGACCTTGGAGGAATTTGTACCAAGTTGGTTCTGCACGAAGATTTCCCATGGGGGTATTGATGCCTCTTGTTGCCATACTGACGAAGGGAAAGAAAGGAGTGATGACCTACCGTTGGCACCATCTTCGAAAAAGCTCATCGACTCCACTACTTAAGAAGTTGATGCTTGTGAGGAAAAAGTCACATTTACAAGTGACGATCTTCTGCTACGTGACACCCCTCATAACCGCCCATTGTACCTGGTTGGCTATATGCGTGATGAAAGGGTAAACCAAATTTTCATTGATGGAGGATCCTCAGTGAACATTTTGCCAATTCACACTGTGAAACAACTTGGTATTCCCATGAACGAACTCTCAAAAAGTCGTGTGATGATCCAAGGATTCAACCAAGGGGGGAAAATAGTCGTAGGCGCGATCAGGCTGGGAATCACGATTGAAGATATGCAATCAAGTGCATGGCTGCATGTGATAGATGCGAAGGCTTCATACAATTCCTTGCTTGGAAGGCCTTGGATACATGAGAATAAAGTAGTTCCGTCTACATACCATTAATGTTAAAAATACTACGAGGGTGAAGTCGAGAAGACGATAATTGCCGATGATGCGCCATTCACTGAGGCAGAGTCACACTTCGCTGATGCGAAGTTCTACTTGAAAAACCACATTGTGAAGGAGCTAAAAGTTGATGATGACATAAAAAGCAAGAATGACGAGCCCATAGCTAAAAGAGCTGAGGTAATTATCGGTAAAGCCAAAGTTGTTACTGAGGAGGTACAACCCAACGTGAATAAATCTCATAGAGGGGATATTGCATCTTATGGCAAGAAAGTAAGTCCTAAGCTCCAATATGTCCCTAAAAGGAAGAAAGACGAGGGCGAATCATCTAATCTCCAAACCAACACACTAAAGGAGTTAACTCTTCCGGTGAAACGAATTGAGGTAGTAAAGTTGTCCTCGAAGCCGCTTGCAGGGTTTGTAGCTCAAAATCGTCTACAAAATTTGGCACTCCCTACAAAGCGAACAGATGAAGGCTTTGATCCTAACGCTTACAAGCTATTTGCGAAAGCTGGATACAATCTCGATGAGCCGTCAAAGTTAGGGAAGCTCCCATCAGAAGCTGCAACGAGGCAACCACGCGAAGGTTTGGGATACAAGCAACCGTCACCAGTGCGCATCTCCATCAGAAGGGCGAGTAGCAATCACATTACTGTAGAAAACGAATCTGCCGCTTCTAACAGGCCTTCTGTTTTTGACAGACTTGGAAAATCAACTGTGAGGACTTTCGTATTTGAGAGATTGGGTCCATTAAAGAAGGCAAATAAGTTCCAGATCAATTATCAAAATACAAGAACACCCGCTTTGCCCAAAAATTTGAGGGTCTCTAAAGATTTCCAAAGTTTGGTTCCTTCTAGAATGAGGCGGCAAACAGAAGTCATGGTTTCGTGTGATGAAGTACTGAAGGTGAAGCCATACACTGTGGTATACACTAAAGAACGTGATGAAGACGAAGAAAGTGTGGGTTCTTCGTATCATGTTACTGCACAAAGCAAGCATGGTGTTTTATCTCTAATAGAGGATGATGAGAAATTGGACGATGTTTCATCGTGTTATCACATATCCTTCAACGATGGGGACCCTCAAGAAAATGAAGATGCGAAAGATGCTCCCCCGGAACTTGAAGAAGGGGTGAAAACAACTATTAATGCTTTAAAAGAAGTTAATCTTGGCACTGATGAAGAACAAAGACCCACCTACCTAAGTGCTTTACTAGAAGTTGATGAAAAGAACTTATATTGAGTTACTCAAGGAGTTTAGGGATGTCTTTGCTTGGAGTTACAAAGAAATGCCTGGCTTGGACCCTAAAGTGGCAGTCCATCACCTTGCGGTCAAGAATGGCGCTCGTCCTGTTAAGCAAGCTCAAAGGCGCTTTAGGCCGGACTTGGTTCCCCTGATTGAAACCGAAGTTAACAAACTCATTGAAGCAGGATTTTTTCGGGAGGTTAAATACCAAACATGGGTTTCAAGTATTGTCCATGTAAGGAAGAAGAATGGCCAGATTCGAGATTATTTGACTTCAGAGATCTCAACAATGCGTGTCCCAAAGACGAATTCCCGCTTCCTATTCCAGAGCTGATGATCGATGCTACTACTGGTTATGAAGCAATGTCTTTCATGGACGGTTCGTCGGGCTATAACCAAATCCGCATGGCACCAAAAGACGAAGAACTTACTGCATTCTGCACCTCCAAGGGTATTTATTGCTACAAGGTGACGCCTTTTGGATTGAAGAACGCTGGTGCTACGTACCAAAGGGCTATGCAGAATATTTTCGACCATCTTCTCCACAAGAATGTCGAATGCTATGTTGACGACTTGGTGGTAAAATCAAGAAAGAAGGGCGACCACTTGAAAGACTTGAGAATGGTATTTGAGTTGCTTTGGAGGTACCAACTTAGGATGAACCTTGAAATGTGCCTTTGGAGTTACTTCTGGAAAGTTCCTTGGTTTCATTGTCCGACATCGAGGGATCGAAATTGATCAAGCCAAAGTGGATGCTATTTTGAAAATGCCTGAGCCTCGGGATATTCATGAATTGAAAAGTCTGCAAGGAAAGCTAGCATACCTTAGGAGATTCATCTCGAACCTAGCTGGAAGGTACCGACCATTTAGTCGCCTCATGAAGAAAGGCGTTCCTTTCAAGTGGGACCAAGCTTCTAACAACGCTTTCGAAAGTATCAAAGCCTACTTGATGAAGCCTCCAGTTTTAGCAGCTCATATACCTGGAAATCCATTGATACTATACATTGCGGCGCAAGAAAGGTCTGTTGGAGCATTGTTGGCCCAAAAAAGTAGTGAGGGGAAAGAAAACTCCCATTAATACTTGAGCAGGATGATGACACCAAATGAGCTGAATTATTCGCCAATTGAAAAGTTGTGTTTGGCGCTAGTATTCTCAATTCAAAAGTTGAAGCACTACTTTCAAGCTCATGTTGTCCGTCTTGTTTCCAAAGCAAATCCCATCAAGTTCGTGATGTCAAAACCTGTTCTTAGTGATAGACTAGCGTGATGGTATCTCCAATTTCTATAATTTGAGATCTTGTACATCCCTCAAAAGGATGTAAAAGGACAAGCATTGGCAGACTTCTTGGCAGATCATCTGATACCTCATGACTGGGAGCTAACTGACGAACTACCTGATGAGGACGCAATGGTCGTTGAAGTTCAACCTCCATGGAAGATGTACTTTGATGGTGCTGCGCATCGCGGGGGAGCTGGTGCTGGCGTAGTATTTGTCACTTCCCAAGGTGAAGTCTTGCCCTACTCCTTCACCTTGACGCAACTATGTTCCAACAATGTTGCTGAGTATCAAGCATTAATACTTGGGCTTGAAATAGCCGTTGAATATGAAGCAATTGCAGTTGCAAGTCTTTGGTGACTCCCAGTTAGTGATCAATCAACTTTTGGGTAGTTGCGAGGTTAAGAAGCCTGAACTACGCCCATATCATGATTACGCAAAAAAGTTAATGAGGTGGCTCGATGATGTGACTATTCAGCATGTGCCAAGGAAAGAAAATAAGAAGGCTGATGCTTCAGCTGCCTTAACTTCATCGTTAACCCTGCATGATCAAGCGCAAGTTACTGTCTGCCAAAAATGGGTAGTACTACCACTAAATGAGGTTGAAGGTGAAGAAAATAAACTCGAGCATCCTGTCGCTATTTCTGAAGTTGAGAAAGAAGAATGGCGACAACCAATTATCGACTACTTGTGCTATGGGATACTTCCAGAAAATCCGAGAAGAAGGGCTGAAATCCGTCGTTGTGCACCTCGCTTCCTTTACTACAAAGACACTCTATACAGAAGGTCATTCGAGGGAGTACTCTTGCGATGCTTAGGGGAAGAAGAAGCACTCCAAGCTTTGCAAGAGGCACATTCTGGGGTATGTGGGTCGCACCAGTCTGGACCAAAGCTCCACTTCCATATAAAAAGGATGGGATATTATTGGCCAACGATGGTAAAAGACTGCTTGGACTACGCTCGAAGATGCAAGGCTTGTCAATTCCATGCGAATTTTATTCATCAACTTCCTGAAGTGTTGCACCCTACTGTTGCATCCTGGCCGTTTAACGCTTGGGGATTGGATGTTGTGGGACCACTGCCGAAGTCTTCTAGTGGGCACTTATACATCTTGGCTGCAACTGACTACTTCTCAAAATGGGCTGAAGCTGTTTCTCTTAAGGAGGTAAAGAAGGAAAATGTTGCAAGTTTCATCCGAGTAAACATAATCTATCGGTTTGGAATTCCTCGTTACATAATAACGGATAATGGAAAACCATTCGACAATAGGTTGATGAACAAGATTTGTGATCTCTTTGGCTTCAAGCAACGTAACTCTGTACGATGCTGTTGCCAATGGCCTAGCTGAGGCATTCAACAAAACTTTATGCAATCTGCTGAAGAAAGTCGTCTCCAAATCCAAACGAGATTGGAATGACCGTATGGAAGAAGCTCTATGGGCATATAGGACGACTCATCACACGCCAACACAAGCAACTCCGTATTCACTCGTTTATGGAGTCGAAGTCGTCTTGCCACTTGAGCGTCAAATACCTTCATTACAACTGGCTATTCAAGAAGGGATCACTGATGAAGAAAATGCTCGACTTCAATTAGCAGAGTTAGTGGCTCTTGATGAGAAGAGGTTGGAGGCCTAACAGAGTCTTGAATGCTATCAAGCTCGATTGTCTCGTGCCTTCAATAAAAGAGTTCGCCCGAGATCCTTTCAAGTAGGAGATCAAGTCCTTGCCATAAGAAGACCCATTATTACTTCCCATAAACCTGTAGGGAAGTTCACTTCAAAATGGGATGGGCCATATGTCGTGCAAGAAGCTTATTCAAGTGGGGCTTACAAGCTGGTTGATGCAGATGGCATGAGAATCGACCCTATCAATGGCAAGTTTTTGAAGAAGTATTATCCTTGAAGTTGCAACGCTCCTTAATGCATGAGCATATACTGCATGTTACTCCTGGCCCGCATGAGTCTAAACTGTGTACGATCCAAAAAAAAAGGGTCCGCTAGGTTGAAAACCTCGAAAGAGGCGGCCTAGGCAAAAGTTAGGACATAAAAAAATATTAAAAAAATATAAAAAAAAATGCTACCCATTATGAACTACGGTATGACTTGATCCTCTTCACCGAGGTACGTAGGCAGCTTAGAGTTTCATTTTGAGTTTAGTCGCATAAATTCAAAAGATACATAATCCCGCAATCGTTGTCCGAATGAAGTACGATGGAATGTAATTCATTCAATCAATATTCGAAAATCGGGATGGGACACCATGCTTCTGTTAAACTTTGGATCCCATTTGATTTCAAGGGGGCAAGCCACTATACTAAATTGGTGTCTACAATGAAATGATTAATATCTTTTAAGGGGGATGCCAAGCATTTGCATTGAAGTTTGGGGATCCGTTATGTCTTCACGTTTGCCACACCTTCAAGTTATTATGGTCTACCTTCATGACATTTCAAATTCAGAGAGACCTGGACCCAAGATATTTGGTGAGAATGAAGCTCTTGAATTTCAATTTTTGATAATTAAAAAGGTCTTACAATCTCAAGGCTCCCACACCAAAATACAAAGATTTTTGTGAAGTCGCGCTAATTTGAAATTGTCGGCATATCAGGAACCAAAGTTGACTTCAAAATATTATCTAAAACTATCCTTATGGCATTAAGTTTTGAATTTTGGATATGTTATATATTTGGAAGTTAAGTTTCAAATGGATTAAACAGTTTGTGATTTTGACATTCCTACATCAAGGTACAAATATTTTGGTGAAGCTGTGCAAATCTGAAATCGTCGACGTGGCAGAATTTGAAGTTAGATTCAAAATAATATCTGGGATGATTCTCAACGTCTTCGATTCTGAATTTCGGATGTCTTAGATTTTAAAGTCTAGTTTCCACGAAATTAAACGGTTCGTGATTTTGACATTCCTACATCAAGATACAAATATTTTAGTGAAGCCGTGTAAATCTAAAATCGTCGACGTGACATAATTTAAAGTTAGCTTTAAAATAATATCTGGGACGATTCTCAACGTGTTCGATTATGAATTTCGGATATGTCTTAGATTTTTAAGTCTAGTTGTCATGAAATTAAATGGTTTGTGATTTAGACATTCCTACATCAAGATACAAATATTTTGGTGAAGTTGTGCAAATCTGAAATCGGGACGTGATAGAATTTAAATCTAGATTCAAAATAATATCTGGGATGATTCTCAAAGTGTTTAATTCCGAATTTTGGATATGTCTTAGATTTTGAAGTCTAGTTTCCATGGAATTAAATGGTTCATAATTTCGAATTTTCTACACGAAGATATAGATTGTTTGGTGAGACTGCACAAATCTGAAATTTTCAACATGGTGAAATCAAACGGTTCATTATTTGGACTCTCCCACGACAAGATAAGAAGCTTTCATTACGAGTACTAAAAGCTGAAAATTATGCGACCAAGATAAATGTCGGGCAGTGTAAAGCAAAAGAGAAGTAATCTGATTTAAGATGAAATAAATATCCACTAGGTCAACCTAATATAAGGATAAAAGGGGAGATAATTCTAAAAGCCTAATCTAAGCACAAATTGTAGTTGGCTAAATCCTTGAGCATAGCTTCCAAGTACTTCTTCATCTTCTCCAAATCGGCCAAGTCATCAGCAGTCAACAAATCAGTGCAGCATGCGTCATACTCCTTTCTAGTAGTTGAGGCTCCTAACTTGGCTTCTTCAACTTCTTTCTCAGCAAATTCTAAAAGGGCTTCTAAGTCCTTTTTTTCACGGAGCTTCTCTATCTTCTCTTTCACTGTAACTAGGGACTGGCGGATAGATGACACTTCTCTAACCTTTTCTTCTTCTTCAATTATGAAATTTGTGAGGTGTACCTCAACGTCTGATATTGTAGTCTCTTTAACCTTCTCAGATAAAGCCGACTGTGTCTTGTTATATGAAGCAACAAGCTCAAAAAGGGACTCTAATAGGCTTCTCAAAGGGGAAATATCCACATCATCCCCATCCATTGCCTCAAGGATCACTTTAGTATTTTATTCAAGCTCAGAGACATTGTCTGCAGTGCTACCTTTCAGCCTATGCTGAATCGAAGTCCAAAGCTTCAAGATAGACTCCTTTCGAATATCCAGACAACCTTCTTTTCACCAAAAATGAAGCTGCAATTGTTGGTCGTTCACGCAAATCAGAACCCGACTTTGCCCTAATTCATCATGAGAAATAGAAGTTGCCTCTTGATCTGCCTTAGCTATGGAAGATGATTTATGTGGGTTTGGTCCTGCTACAGACTCGCCACTATCTTGTGGCCTTACTCGTTGCAACGCTCCAACGTTGTTAGCCTGAAAAAAAAATGAATAAATAAATGTAAGGACACTTTAGCAAATTCATTTGGCCAAGGATAACAAAAAGGAAAAGTTTATGTTTTCTTTTACCTTCTCGTCCTAAGCTGTTAGTGTTCTTGAAGTGCTATCAACGCTTTGGACCTCTACAACCCTTTCTGGGTTTGGCCTTTTCCTTTTCCAATATTGATCTCCTTTGCTGCTATCACTCTCCTCTTGGGATAGGCGCTTATTAGAGGCATTAACGACTACACCAAATGGAATGATACTTTTGTCAAGTGGAGTATGGATCTATTCTCTTTGAACTTCTTTGTGTAGCATGGGTCCACTGCCTGCGCGCATCTCAACTACCTTAGACTGTAAAGCAGGAATCCTATCAATCACTAAGACATCCTCGATCCGGTCTTGAATGATATTTGTGATTGGCTCAACAGTATTCATCAAAAATTGTAAGTGGTCTTCAAGAAGGCTTCCATGCGCCCTTGCCCACCAAGATCTATAGTTAGACGATGTAAACTTCTTCATATTGGACCCAAAAGGAGGAAATACCGCCCTCGACTTAGATCTAGTCAACACACAAATCCGTGCAAGTCTTAACCCTTCTTCTAATGAGGCCTCACGAAAATCTTGCTCCAAGCGACCAGGGGTGTCTTGATAAAAACCAAATTGGCGGCTAAATCGATAAGGGCTGTAAGGTTCAATAATAAAGTTGACTCCGTCCCTCAAAGGAAGATAATTCGAGCGAATACTCATAAAGAAATTTAACTCTAACTCATCCGCCTTACCATCGTCATAGTAGCGGTACAGAACAGATCTGCGGGGCATTGTCGAAGTCCAAATGATATTTTCTCCGTTATGAATACGCTTCCTTGCTTCCTCTTTCCCAAAATATCTAGCAGCACCTTCGCCGGAACATGCGGCCATGAGAGGAACAATTTGCCCCTTTACATACGGAAAATGAGTCTTAAAGTAATGGGCTAACCAACCATACACATAATGAGCTAGAAAGAAAGTTTGAGCAGGATCAAGCAACGAGCACTTTGAAATCTTGTTCAAACCCTTATATATTCTAGCCAAGACCGGAACTGCAAGGCTAACTCTTCATTTACAAGCAAGATGACACGCGATCTTAAAGGTACCAGGACGAATGAGGTCACCATCTTTTGAAGGAAGCACAAAAATACATAACCAACAAGATAGAAAAATAGCCATGTATGTTTCGTCTTTCTTGTCACCCATTACTCCTAGATTATAGAACAGATCTTCTTCCACAGTCGACCAATTTACCGCTTCATCTAGGACCCCTATAGGATTGTGTGTCGATTTCAAACGAGTAGACTTCTTTTCTTTCCTTAAAGGAGGCTGAGTATACTTCATTGTCTTTCTGCACCAGAACTCTACCCATTTTTGCGCAGAAACCTTTGGATCATTGCTACCTCCCTCTCGGAGCCGATGGAAGGCATCAAACAAATGTTCACAAGTCAGAGGAAGAAACCTTCTCCCGTTGTCGTACGTGCCTGTAAGCTCTTCAACATTTGGCATAATTTCCTCGTAAGGATATCCTGCTATAGGCAAACCACCGATCTTATACAAATCCCAAAGTGATATAGATAGTTCTCTAGTAGAGGTAAGAAATGTGTTGGTAACAGGGCACCATGCCTCACAGAAAGCCTGTAAAATGTTCATATTACGATCATATGTGAAGAGTGAAGCATATACGACGTCATAAATTCTTGCACCCTCCAGTGTCAAGAGACACCTACTTAAGACATCTTCTGCCCATTCCCAGTAGCCAGGAACGTAATAAAATTCACCGCTGAACGGAAAATCATTGCCCCAATAAGTCTCCTTGTTAATGATTCGACGCCCTAGGCATGGTAAGGTACTCGCAAAATTCCAAGCATGATGGGTAGTGGTGCGAAGCACCCATGTCTTGGAAAGACGACTATTGTATTCAAGCATCCAGTCTTCCAAATAAGGTGGGTCCCTCAAAGGTACCCATGAAGCTGCATTATACTGGTCGATTAGTGACCTATCAACTGGTAACCTTGTCCCCTCCTTGCTTCCCTTATGGTCCGAGACGATAAGGCATTGAGAATTAGAGGAAGAAATTCTGTCTTTGAAGTAAACCATGTTTAGACTGCAAAAAGAGAGAAAAGTGTTTATTAGCATTTAGCTAAGAAATGCGATATTCATGGCCTTAAATTCATAATATAATCCTACCAAGCATGAAAAAGGCAAAGTCTTTGGCTTAGACAGTGTAATGGTCTATGCCTCAGATAAAATTAAGTTAGATTTTCAAACAAGATGAAGTCATTAGCTTAGACGGTGTAATGGTCTTCGCTTAAGACAAAACAAATCTTTGGCCCGGGACGGTGTAATGGTCTATGCCTCAAATAAAATGAAGTTAAATCTTCAAACAAGATGGAGCCATTAGCTTAGACGGTGTAATGGTCTTCACTTAAGATAAAACAAATCTTTGGCCCAGACGGTGTAATGGTCTATGCCTCAGATAAAATGAAGTTAAATCTTCAAACAAGATGGAGTCATTAGCTTAGACGGTGTAATGGTCTTCGCTTAAGACAAAATAAATCTTTGGCCCAGACGGTGTAATGTTCTATGCCTCAGATAAAATGAAGTTAAATCTTCAAACAATATGGAGTCATTAGCTTAGACGGTGTAATAGTCTTCACTTCAAATAAAAAATGAAGTCTTTAGCTCAGACGGTGTGATGGTCTTCGTTGCGAACTTTTAAAGGTTTTCGCTGTGAACTTTAAAAAAAAAATCTTGATCACGAGCTTTTAAAGGTCTTCATCATGCATGGATTATCTCGTTAAACAAGAACACATCCTCCTTGTTTGACCTACAAAAAAAAGACAACAAAAAAAGAAAGCACAAGAAAACAAGAAGAAATTACCTTTGTGTCAATGCTTCCAAGTCCACAAAACTAGACTCAAATAGATTGCAAATATGCGAATTGATATTGAATGAAGATGAGCGCATGAGATTTATATAGAATTCTCAAGTGGCTGTTGGAAATTAATTTCCGATGTGGGATGGCTGCTGTGTTTAACCAAAGAATTAGACCCTTTGACTAAAGCTATTTTTAAGATGAACACGGTTTACTAATAATCAAGGAAATAGAGAAAAATGAATAACATACAATATTGCAGAAATATAGAAAATCGAAGTCAATTATATTCGAGAATCAGATGCCTTTACAAGCTGTATTCCCCTCCCTTATATAGGAGATTCTTATAACGTACAACTCTTGCTATGGTTGATCATTAATGACTAATTATGACATTAATGAGGCGTTAGAAAGAATAACGATAATTGGGGTATGGTTACATAACGTTCGAGTAATCAATTGTGGGTCTTTGAATCTGCCCGTAGCTTTGTCTAGATTCATTCTGACCGTGCCTCTCCCCTGTTTTGATCAGGTTGAGTTTCCCGTGGCTGATAAGCTCGAGGGTTTACTGAATCGTGCCTCTTTGTTCCGTACCTCTTCAAAGAATCACATCCAGCTGTCGCGTTTTTCTGTATCCATGTGTNAATCATTGTATCCTTCTCTGCACCATAGGCGTCGTTTGTCACTTCCATTTAATGCTCATACCACGTGTCCTTTTCGGATTGGTTCTGCATTTACTCGGCACCTTTTAGGGCTTTTTGCGGCTGTGCCAGTCCCGAAGTGACATCTTCAATTATGACTTTTCATAATTATTTTTCTTCTTTTCCCCATGTTTGACGGTTGTCCTCAAGTATAAATACCTTTTTTCTTTTCTTTGCTTCCACGAAACACTTTTCTAACTTTGTCTTTTGTAAAGAACTTTCTTCTTGCCTTTGTAAACATGTCTTCTTCAAACCAACCTCAGGGAGTAATAGATATTGAAAGTTTAACGCCATCTTCTGCTCCGACTAGGAGTCGGAGGGGTGGTAGACTTAGAAGTCTAGGATCCACTCCTTCAAGGGGCTCCTCTTCTTCTCAGATAATTCCTTCTCCTTCCATTAGATCTCTAGTTTCTCCAAGGTTTAGGGTTTCTCGGTCTTTGTTTAGAGTTAGAGGCGAACGCCTTCGTGAACCTGGAGTCGATGAAATGGTCCCTGCTGAGTTTGTTTTTGCTAGGGATAGTCAAGTTCTTGTAGACCAATCTTCTTTTCTTGAAAGTGTCGAAAGATATTCAACCCTTATAACCGAGGGTCAGATTTCCCTTGTTCGTAAGGAGTGCTTTTGGAGGTCTGACTTCCCTGTCTATGTTATGAATAGTAATCAAATAATAATGTATTACAAGATGGGATATTCTTTTGTTTATACGTACCCTTTCACTCTAGGGTTTAGACCCCCCATTGACCTAGTCGTAATTGAGTTCTTCCATTTTTTCAATATCTGCTTAGGACAAGTTGGTCCGCTTGTGTGGAGAGTTGTCGCATGTCTTAGGAGTTTGGATTCTTTAGCCTCGGTTCCTTTTACTTTCAACCATCTTATTCATCTCTACTCTCCTACCTTATTTCGTGAAGGGGTTTTTACTCTGACTGCTAGAAGCAAAAGAGTGCTGGTAAGCCCTGGAGATGATAAGGATAGGGGTTGGTACCTCCGGTATATTGCTGTACCCACTGTTGGTTTAGTGGGTGAAGAAAATCTTCCCTTCCCTGAGAAGTGGAATCGCGCACGTGAGTATGCTTTAGCTCACATTTATTTACTTTTTCTCGTTTTGACTTGAGATGTTTTATTAACACCGTATCTGTTTCTTCTTCTCTTAGCAATCATGAATACTGTTGAGAATGTATCCGGTATTCGTGATTGGGTAGAAAAATTATTGTCCGTTGCTCCTTTAGAAGAGAGATCTTGGAAGTACCTCGCTGGGAGGTATGGTTGGCATGTAAAGACCCACGGTAAGTGAAGCTCTTGTTCTTGCTTCTTTCCTTACTCGAGTCTCTTTTTTCTTTGTCGTTTAAATTTTTCCCTTTTAATAGGGTTCTCCGCTCATGGGGTGTCTGCTTCATCTATCCCGAAGATGTCTTTGGCTTAGGCTCAAAAAATTATTGTTGGTTCATCTTCCTCGAAGAGGAAGATTGGTGAGTCTCGTTCTGTAGAAGAAGAAGAAGAAGAATAAGAAGAAGAAGAATAAGAATAAGAAGAAGAAGAAGAAGAAGAAGAAGAAGAAGGTGCTTTAGTGCACAGGCCACGGAGAAGGCGGGTGGTTTCAGATGATGAGCTTACACCCTTAACCTTGACTTCCGTGTCTGTGATTGAGCCTTATGTCCTTGATGGTGTTTCACATTCCCCTATTCATGAGGGTGTTGATCTTGCTCCTGACGATGTTCCTTTGGCTGCTGTCTTTCCTGCTTCTTTGAGAGAAGCTGTCTCGTCTGTTCCTTTGGCTATTTCGGCTTCTGCTGTTGTTTTGCCCGTAACTTCCTCGACTCTTCAACCCTCTGTTCCTGATGCTTTTCCCGTGGCTTCTCCAACTCTTCAACCCTCCTTGCATGTTGGTGTTCCATCTCTACCTGCTTCCATGCCTTCCGTTAAGGAAGTAGGGTCTTCCAGCAAAGAAATGCGGTAGGTGGTAATAGAGGTTCCAGCTGAGGGGAATCTTTTCAAGAAAATGGGTGAGCCCGAAGTGTGGCTCAAGCCTTTGATAGGTCCCTCTGAGAAAGCCAAGCTAGCCAGCCACGGTGCTCTTACATGGGCCAATGAGGTCGTGCATACTTCTTTGAAGGTATGATGCAAGTTATCCTCTTTCACTCTCGTATATGAAATTTACCATATCTGACTGGTTTATTTCTTGTAGATTAACCTTATAGGAATGGAGCTTATGAAGAGGATTTCAAACACGGACCAGGAGACAAAAGAGTTGCAGGCCAATGTTGATAATTGGAAAGCACAGTATGATAGCCTAAGGATTGACATGGATGCCTTAGAAGAGGAAAGGAGTACCTTGAAGCGGCAGATGAGGCTCATGGCAGCAGAACTGGCAGTAGAGAAGGCTTCTTCCAGTCAGGCTGATAAAGACAAGAGTGTTCTGGAGTCTTCGTTCGCTGAGCAGCTGTCTCGTGCCTTAGAGGAGATTAGAGACTTGAAAAACTTGTTGGGGCACAATGAGGAATACTCAGGCGAGCTCGTGCAATCACTCACTCGTACTCAAGAAGACCTTCGTAAGGCTTTAGACAAAGCTCAAACTTTAGAGGAGTCGATTGTACCGTTAACGACCGCCCATGAAGCTGCGGAAGCGGAGAAGGACGGATTGAGAGCTGAGCTTCAAGTATGGGCAAAGGAATATGAAGATCTTGATGAGGTGGCTGCTGTTGATGTGAGCTGGGCGTACATGAATTCTCGCCTTGACACATTGATGGAAATGAGTCAAGAGGGTTTTGACCTTAGTGCTGAAATAGCTAAAACTAAGGAAGCCATGGAGAAGGCTCAACAAGGTCATAACCTCTCTTCACCTGATGGTGAGATTCCAGCCGCTCATGTCTCTTCATCCTTAGTTGCTCCCGCTCCTTCTGCCAATGAAGTCAACCCATCTCTTGAAGAAATTTAGTTGGTTCATCCCCTTTTTTTTCTCTTTGTATCAATTGGTGGTTACCCCCAGTCCCATCGGGGGTAAATTTGGATTTCCTTAAAGTCCCCAAATGACAACTTAGGGGCACCACAATGTATATAAAAATTTTATACGGCTAAGTATAAGTTAATACTTAGTTTTAGCCGTTTTAATATATAAATGTTAGTTCGACTTTTGTTGAGTTTCTGTTTCACTCTTTAAGTCTTTTGCATGCTTCATTTTTCGAGGTTTTAGTTTTACCTTCGAGTTTTGCATGGGGAATGCTTTAGACTACTCGTACCTTTTTTGTAATAGGCACGGTGTCATATCAAATGTGTGCCTTTTTGTAGTAGGCATAGTTTATGGAAGAGGGCCCTTTATAATTGACATGAAGAAGACGTCTCAACTTCATGATAATGCAATAGAGTGATAGGAATTTTACACATGTTTAAGAATGTTTCCAAGGAAAGTTTTTTGTTTGAACTTCCATGACATTTTACATGTGTTTGGTTATCGTCTAAAACTCATGTTTGCAACTACTTTTGTTTAACAAATTTGATGTACTCTTGTATTTCGTAACTGTTTTTCATATGTAACAGTTTTTCGATATTAATACAAGGAAACAACTATGTTTTACTAGTAAAAGTTTTTATAAAGATTGGGGTTTTTACCCACAACTGTTTTGGAAACAGTTTTCTAATAGGTACGAGGAAATGTTTTCTTATTCGTAAATGTTTTTATTTGATAACAGTTTCTTGAGCAAATATATGGATTTAGATCTTTCATCCATAACTGTTTTATTTGAGAACAGTTTTTTGAATGAGTACATTGATGATGATCTTTTACCCCTAACTGTTTTTGTTACAACAACTTTGAATAAGTATAAAGATGTACATTTCTTTCTCGTGACTAATATTTTTCCTTTCAACCTGAACATGTTCGAAGGTTTTTGCTTTTTGCGTTAGGCTTTGTATTTGGATGGCTCTTTTGATTTCTTTCGATTCTGCTCGTGTCACTTGTCTCGTTGGGTAGATGGGTCTTCAGGCTCGAGCTTTTGACTTTTTGATAGTCTTCTTTGCTTCGTCTTAGCCTTCCATACTGTATAGTCCCCCAAGTGTTTGAGCTTTGAAGAATGAAATCTCGAGCACTTGATTATTCCTTCCTTGTGGTCCTTTTCCTGAAAAGGAAAAACATTCCGGACTCGAAGGTATATAGTTTTTTAGATGATGACTGCTTAACCCTTTTAAAACGTCCATCAGAAAGTGTAACCCTAGACCGGGAATTGTGTTATTTCCTCGCGTTTTTGCAGGTCTAATATCATCATCTGGTGATGGGTTAGATTTATGCCTATCATCTAAAAAAGTTAGTAAACTTTTTAAATGTTCAAAATAAAACGTGTGATACCTGACTCGGATTTTGTAAGGTCCTTCCCAATTTGGATTTAGCTTTCCTGCACCTGCTTATTTCATTGATTGAAAGACTTTTTTGAGGACGAAGTCCACGATCTTGAAGTACCTGAGATGATCTTTACGATTTTAATAACGCTTTATGATTTGTTTTTGAGCTGCCATCTGTATCAATGTTGCTTCTCTCCGTGGTTAGAGCAGGTTTAGGTTGGTCCTCAATTCATAATCGTTTTCTCCCTCCATGGCTGTTGAGAACTTTACGCTTGGTTCGCCAATATCCACATGTATTAAGGCTTCTGAGCTATAAACAAGTGCGAACGGAGTTTCTCCCGTGGCTATTTTTGAAGTTGTTATGTATGCCCATAGTACCGTTGGTAACTCATCAGGCCAGTTTCCTTTGGCTTTATACAGCCGCTTCTTTAGATTGTTAATGATGACCTTATTCGTTGACTCAGCTTGACCATTAGCTACGGGGTGGTACGACGTTGAAGTGATCCGCTTGATTTACCAACTTTCGAAGAATTCTGTGATTTGCGAGCCTATGAATTGTGGGCCATTATCGCACACGATTTCCTTTGGTATTCCAAAGCGGCATATTATGTTTCGCCATAAGAAGATTTTAACTTCCTTTTCTCGCACTTGTTTGAACGCTTCTGCCTCTACCTATTTTGTAAAATAGTCGGTTAGCACGAGTAAAAACCGTACATGTCCTTTAGCTGTGGGAAGAGATCCCACTATGTCCATACCTCGTTTCATGAAAGGCCATGGGGATATTATTGGATGGAATAATTTTGATGGTCGATGCAAGTTATTGGCAAAACTTTGGCACCTGTCACATTTGGATACGAAGTTCTTGGCTTCTTCTTCCACCTTAGGCCAATCGTATCCAGCTCTGATTAGGGTTTTCACTAAGGATCTCGCCCCTGAGTGATTTCCACAGTGTCCTTCGTGGACTTCTTTCATCACAAATTCCGTTTGGTTAGGTCCGAGGCATTTAGCTAGGGGTCCTTCGAACATCTTGTGATAAAATGAGTTGCGAATAAGGCAGTACCGTTCAGCTTTGCGGCAAAGTGCTTGGGCTGATTTCCTGTCTTCAAGTACGGTGCCATTCTGCAAAAAATTAAGAATTTCGTTTCTCCAGTCCCAGGTTAAGTTGTTGAAAGTTACCTCATTTCTGTTCTGGTCTATTATTGAATGAAATAGTTGGACGACAATTGCATTANTGATCACAATTTACTCGATTGAGAGCTCCCGTGCGAGTTCAAGCCCTGCAATAACAGCTTCGTAATCTACTTCATTATTAGGTATAGGATAACACTTGATAACTTGCCGTGTCTTTTCACTCGTGAGCGATATTAAGACTATGCCTAAGCCGACACCTTTTATATTTGAAGAACCATCGGTGAACAAGGTCCATAGGCCTGGATTAGCACCGTTAAAGAGTTGTAACTCTTTTTCTACTTCAGGTATAATGCTATTACTAAAGTCAGCAATAAAATCAGCTAGTATTTGAGACTTAATTGCAGTCCTAGGCTGATAGATTATTTCATGCTCACTTAATTCTATGGCCCACTTGGCTAATCTTCCTGACAATTCCTGTTTATGCAGAATATTTCTTAAAGGATATGAGGTCACAACGGTGATTGGGTGGCATTGAAAATATGGTCGTAATTTTCTAGATGCCATTATTAAAGCTAAGGCTAACTTTTCCAGATGTGGATATCTAGTCTCAGCATCTAGCAAAGTTTTACTTACATAATAGATAGGTGATTGTTTACTTTTTTCTTCTCTTATCAGTACTGCACTTACAGCAATTCTGAGACAACCATGTAAATGTACAATCTCTCCCCTTCTTTTGGATTTGAAAGCATTGGTGGTTTTGATAGATAAATCTTTAGATTCTTGAGGGCTTGCAGACATTCTTTAGTCCATTCGAACTGATTCTGCTTTTTGAGAACTGAGAAGAATTTAAAACTTTTTTCGGAAGACTTAGAAATAAACCTTCCTAAAGCTGCTATTCTCCCTCTTAGCCTTTGAACTTCCTTTTTATTTGTTAATACATCATGTATTTCCTCTATAGCTTTAATTTGAGTGGGATTTACCTCTTTTCCTCTGTTCGATACAAGGAAACCCAAAAATTTACCCGATTGCACTCCAAAAGCGCATTTCTGGATTTAGCTTCATATTATACATGCGCAAAATATCAAAAGCAGTAGAGAGATGCTGGAAATAGTCTTGTGCTTGCGTTGATTTTACCAACATATCATCAATATAGACTTTCATCGTCTTTCCAGGATGTTCTTGGAACATTTTAGTCACTAACCTTTGATAGGTGGCTCCAGCGTTTTTCAAGCCAAAAGGCATAACTTTATAACAGTAAGTCCCCCTGTTTGTAATGAAGGAAGTTTTTTCCTCATCTGAGGGATTCATTTTAATCTGATTATAACCAGAATATGCATCTAAGAAGCTCAATAATTCATGACCTGCTGTGGCATCAATCATCTGATCTATATGTGGCAATGGGAATGAATCTTTGGGGCATGTTTTATTTAAGTCTGTATAATCTACTCATATTCTCCACTTGCCATTCTTTTTAGGTACTACCACGGTGTTTTCTAGCCAATTAGGGTACGTTACCTCTCGTATCGAACCAATCTTCAAAAGTTTTTGTACCTCTTCGTCGATCACTTGGTTCTTGAATGGCCCTTGCGTATTTTCTTCTGCTTAACAGGTACGAAGGATAGATCTTCATTTAATTTATGAGTCATCACTTCTGGTGGGATGCCTGTCATATCTGAGTGGGACCACACAAAGCAGTCTGCGTTAGCCTTTAAATAATCAATCAACTTACCTTTTCAAGCAGGGCCTAGCCTCATGCCTATATACACTTTCTGCTCAGGCTTTTGTTCAGATAATGGAACAGCTTCGAGCTCCTCCGTAGTTGTTTTGATGTGCTCATCTTCCTCCGGTTCATGAATGACGTCCGGTCTGGAATCTGCATCTGTGTGGTATAGTACACCTTCCGTGGTAACTTGATTCTCCTTCTCGTAAGTATTTTCTTTCATACCTGTTTCAGCAATAATACCTTCCGTACCTATTTGGGTAGTAATTTCTTCCATGCCTGTTTGGGCGGCGTTACCTGCTTGGGAGATTCCCTTATCTCGTAATTCTTCCACCTCTATTTTCTTGTTGTAGTGTACCACAGAGTTTATATTTCTTGCGGTCTGCTGATCGCCTTTGATTTGTTGAATCCCCCATTCAGAGGGGAATTTAATTACCTGATGCAACGTGGAGGGTATCGCTTTCATGTCGTGGATCCATGGCCCTCCCACGATCACCTTATAAGCCATGTCAATATCGATGACTTGGAACCTAGTACTTTTGATCACCCCCTCAACATAAGTGCTAAGCTCAATTTCTCCTCTTGTTATAACCGTAGAGTTATCAAACCCTGATATGGCTCGTGCTTTTGGGATTACTTGATTCCCCAGTAGCATTTCTTCCACGACTCTTAGCAAAATGATATTGACTGAACTGCCTGGATCAATCAACACTCTTTTTACGTTAGTGTCATGAATAAGTAAAGATATTACCAGAGCATCGTTGTGTGGAAGCATTAATCCGCCGATATCTGCATCATTGAAGGTTATATCGTCTTTTCCAATATTTTCACAAGCTCGTTTCCCATGTGTAATTGTGAACTTTGTGATTGTTTTGCAGATCACTCCATTTACTTCTTCACCTCCGTGTATCACGTTGACGGTTCGTTTTGGAGAAGAAGCTTTGGGGGCTCCTGTTTGTTCCTCATATATGCATGTTTACCTTTATCACTAAACAATTCTGTTAAATAGCCCTGTTTCAATAAATTTTCTACTTCACCTTGTAAAAATCTGCAATCCGCAGTTTTGTGCCCATGATCGTTGTGAAATTCACACCGGTGGTCTGGGTTCCTTCTACTTGGATTTGACCGCATCTCTTGGGGCCACTTAACCTTGTCTCCCATGTTCCTCAATATTGAGACAAGTTCAGTAGTACTTACATTAAAGGTATGATCCCCAATTTGAGTATTACCTCTAGGTCGTTCATCTCGATCATTTCTGGATCGAGATGAGGATGAGACTACGTCTCTTCCTTGTGATCTATAGTCCGACCTAGTGTTTTCGAACCTAGGGCGAATATCGCGTCTCGAGGGTCCTAAGTAAGGATCGTACCTATTTTTACTTGATCTTCTATCTGATTCAGGACGTCTGGATCTGGAATGATCTTCATTTCTCGAATGACCAATGATATCTTCTTCTATTCTGAGTTTAGTAATGTACCTATTATATACATCGTTCCATGTTGTAGCGGGGAATTCTCTTAGACTTTTCTTAAGTCGTCTCGTGGCTTCTGAGCTTTTATCGTTTAGGTTGCTTGCAAATGCCATGGCTGCCCAATTATCAGGCACCCTGCATAACTGCATTCTTTCTCGTTGAAACCTGTCTACAAACTCACAGAGTAGTTCCGTGTCTCCCTGTTTTATTTTGAATATGTCTTCCATTCTCTTCTCAACTTTTTTTGCACCAGAGTGTGATTTTATAAACAAATCTACAAGCTCAGCAAAAGAGTCAATAGAGTTTTCAGGGAGAAGATAATACCAGGTTAGGGCCCCTTTGGTAAGTGTTTCCCCAAATTTTTTGACAAGGACTGATTCAATCTCTTGATTTGTTAAGTCGTTGCCTTTTACCCCAGTAGTGAAAGCAGTCACATGGTCACGTGGGTCAGTTGTTCCATCATATTTGGGAACGTCAGGCATTTTAGACTTCTTGGGTATAGGCAAGGGTGCCGCACTTGGCTTCCAAGGTTGTTGAGAATATCTATCAACATCAATGCCTTTGATGATAGGTGGTACTCCAGGAATTTGTTCGATGCGATCATTCTACTCATTTATCTGTTTCTGCATGGTTAGCAGTAAATTTTGTAATTCTGAGTTATTAGATATACCTGGTCTCGTTTCGAGAGATTCATTAAGAGTATCTCCTCTTCCTGAGTTTGCCAACCCAGATTGAGGATTTTCCATGGTGATGGTGTTATTGGGGGGGGTGGCGTCGACGGTGTAGGTAACGCTGCTGGTAATCCTCACGCAAATTCTTGCAAAGCTTGGCTCACATACTCTGCAATCATTTGCTTTACACGATCTTGTTCCACAATTTGATCATTATCACCATTGTTGTTATTGGATCTTTCTGGGGATTATTCCCTTGAACCAAGTGGGGTTCTTGAAGGCGATGGAACTGGGGTTCCACTCCTTTGCTGGTTGTTGTCGTTGGAGTTTGACACAGTTCAGAGGATATCACTTGAAAAGCAAACAAATATTATCAGATTCCCGGTAACAGAACCAATTTGTTTAACCAAAAAATTAGACCCTTTGACTAAAGCTATTTTTAAGATGAACACGGGTTACTGATAATCAAGGAAATAGAGAAAAATGAATAACAGACAATATTGCAGAAATATAGAAAAGTGAAGTCAATTATATTCGAGAATCAGATGCCTTTACAAGTTGTATTCCCTTCCCTTATATAGGAAATTCTTATAACGTACAACTCTTGCAGTGGTTGCTCATTAATGACTAATTATGATATTAATTATACGTTATAAAGGATAACGTTAATTGGAGTACGGTTACATAACGTTCGAGTAATCAATTGTGGGTCTTTGAATCTGCCCGTAGCTTTGTCTAGATTCATTCTGACCGTGCCTCTCCCCTGTTTTGATCAGGTTGAGTTTCCCGTGGCTGATAAGCTCGAGGGTTTATTAAATCGTGCCTCTTTGTTCCGTACCTCTTCAAAGAATCATATCCAGCTGTCTCGTTTTCCTGTGTCCACGTGACTGGCTGAGTTGTCAAAAGCTGGCTTACGTGTGAAACTCTTTTTTACCAATACATGTTGTGATCGAAATCCAACAAGGATTTGAATTGTACAAGTTAGTCTCCTAATTGAAGTGGGTACCCCTTTTATAGGCATTCGTGAGAAAGGAATTTTGTATTTCAGTAGGACAGAAGTATCAATGCGGCGTCTTTTCTTCCTGAGGTAACCTACTTAAAGTCGAAGAAGAAAGTTTGTCGCTTAAATACGACAAAACATTTGCATTGAGAAAGAATTCTAGTTGATCAGAGCTTAAGTCAATGATAGAAAAGGAGGGACTTTCTAGAACGAGGTGCTTGAATCTTTGGCTTATAGATATACATGTGCTATAAAGGCTTCCTAGTACTTTTATTGATGGCATGGTCTCCTACGTGGAAGTGAATTAGGCTAGTTGGGTTAGAATAATTAACTAGTAGTGATGATAATCTACTTCTATTCAATTCCCACGAGGCTCAGCAAGAGAGTACTACTCAAAATTGAATCCAACGTGTTAATCTTGGTTCAAGCATATTTTGTTAATGATCAATGATAAATTTAAGAAAATGGACCTCATGAAAAGTGTCCAGACACAAGGAGAACTTTACTGTTAACTTGCAACTATTGTGATCTTAATCCATTTAGCATTATAGAAATCAAGATTCAATCACCTCAAATTACACTTTGGAAAGAGTGTACACGAGCAGGTCTCAAGGAAATAGTATATGTGAATTCAAAAAAAAAAAAAATTATGTTACTTCAAGCTTCGTGGCTATAGTTTATCAAGCATACACTTGGACGATCTTCAAGTAGGGGGCATTTGTAAGCATATAAATTTTATCGAAACTAAATCCGATAAAATAATTTGGATTATATATCAAATATATTTGTCCAAATAAATATTACGGGCTAATATAATTGGATTAATTATATAAATCTAATATACATGAATTAAATAAATAAATCTTAATCAATTGGGTTAGCCCATTTAATTGGGCTAAAGTGATGAGCTCACTTTATAAAGCCCAATATGTCATCTTTCTAGAGGCCCAGTTTGGTGCCACGTGTCAACTGACGTGGCGTGCCAAGTCAAATGAAAGAGCCAATAGGACTGTGCCACGTGTCAAAATGACAAGGCATGCTAAGTCACGTTAAAAGGACAATGAAATTGCGTTACGTGTGCAAGTGACATGTTCTGGCCAATCAAATGCGGCCATGTCACACTTCAATTTGATTGGTCGGAAAGAGTTTGTTCTTATCACAACTCCTACCTTCCACAACTATAAATAGGGGTCTTCATAACTCAGAAAAGACTACAGAAGTTATAACAAGAAGCAAGAGAGAACTCGTGGATCAAACGCCGCAAATTTCTCTACAAGTTTCAAGCTTCAAGCAATCAAGTTCAAGCTAAAAAATGAAGAGCAATTCAAGTATTCAAGATCAAGAACGAAGTCAAATCAAATACAAGGCGTTCAAGATCAAGGCTACTTGTTCGTGATATTCGTGGCAACAATCAAAGTGTTCGCGACGGATAAATCAAATTCAAATTCAAGATCAAGATCAAAGGCCCTTGAATTTATACTAAAAAAGTAGAATCGGAGGATTCATAGAGATTGTAACGCTCAAATATTTGAAATCAAATATTACGATTGTTGCAATATCTTTCGGTCTTGATTTTATTTTCTCGACGCCAATTTATTGTCTACAAATATATAAGTTATTGAATAAATATTGAAAAATATAAGTTTCTAAAAATAATGAGTATTAATCTCACTAAGCTAGCTCAATAAAACGAAGAAATCATACTTCATATAAGTCTTTCTATGCCTTATGATGATTTATGAGGCGTGAAATATCTTATGAAAATAATTGTTATCTTTGTTATCGAATACTATAAACAAATAACTAAAAAAAAATACTTTTACCATAAATATTCAAAGATAATAAAATAAATTGAAAATTTGAATCTTTTATAAATCTTAGAGGGATGGGGTAGAACTATAGTTCCTAAAAAATATTGATGAATAACAATTTAAAGTCTTAAATGACTAATATTGAATTATAAGAAATAATATAATACTATACTAAAATATATAGGAAGCTATCATTTATTGGATGAATATAAATAAAAACAATAATCATAATGATAACGTCTTTTGATACCTTTTGTCTTATGTTACATCCTTAGTGCTTTAACTTAGCATTTTTAGTTACTTAACTTTTAATAGTATATTAAAATAAAGTTTGCTCTATTTGTTATTTCTTTTGGCTGATGCTCTTCTTGTGAAAATAAATTTATGTACCTTAAAAGTTTTATGAACTTGATAAAAATTTTTACTTACATAATGGTTTTGAAAAAAATGAATTAATTACTTTTCTAATTTATTAATTCAAAGACATAATGATTTGTTTAGATTTCATGCTTTTACAATAGTATAGAAGATACAAATTATTTTTGAAATTTTTTCCTACTCGAATAATATATTATTCTCTTTATTAATTTGTAAAATATTTAAAAATATATTTAATAATTAAAATATATAATTAGTTCGTACAAGATCTCTTACTTTTAATATTACGTCTTGTTAAAATTATAAGTTCCCCAATAAGAAGAATGAATGTGAACATATTTCCATTGAAATTGCCGTCTGTTATACAACGAAAAGAAAAACTAATAATACTCATATTTCCCCAAATAATAGCTACTTTAAACTCCTTAATATTAGGACTTCTTACATAATTCAAATAAGGAAAGATTTAATAATTAAAATTTTAATTAATTTTAAAGTTCTAAATAATAGGATAATAACTAAATTATAATTTCATCTAATGTAAAATTTATTTTTAAAGGATAAAAAAGACTTCGCTAGGACCTTTGTACTTTTAATATAGTATAGATATAGATAAATATATAGATAGATATAAATTTTAATGCTCTAATGAGATGTACAATTACTCCAACCACACCAAATATGGTTTTGATATTTTGGGATTGTTCTAATTAATATGTCAAAATGTTAACGTAACATTTCAATAAACGGAGAGAGAAGAAACCAAAATTCAAAAGAACAATTTGTTAAAAAAACTTATGTTGCCTATTTTTTCGCTTTTAGTTACCAAATTAGCTGATAATTCTAACAGAAATAGACTAAAAAGGTGTAAAACTTATGTATAATTTAGATTTGGCCAACGGTGATGTTTTTTAATATTTAACTATTTAAGTTCAAGCATAATTTATATTATTTATAACAAAACAAAAAGGTAAAGACTTGAAAACTAAATATGCCTGATGGGAATTTGGACAATGATAGAATTTTATTATATTTAACTGTCTACGTTTGATACTAAATATGATTAAATTATTTTTTATCAAAATAAAAGGCCAAAGAGTTGGAATTTTTTTTTTCTAACGGTTTCTGACATGGTAAGAAGAGTCCTAATATTTAGGATCTTGTACATAGTTAAAACAAGGAAGTATTTAATAAATACATTTTTAGTTGATTTCAAAGTCCAAAATTTTAGGAAAATAATTAAATGACTATTTTGTCTAGTATTAACTCTATCTTTAGAGAGTAAAAAAGTGAACGACATTTGCTAAGGGTCTTCGTGCTTTTAATATAAGGATTTTTTCATTCCTGTACACTAATGGAAACTTTATTACCCTAAATGTTCATGTTTAATTAATTACCCGGCATTAACAAGTTTTATTTACAAAATATATACAATCCACCTTAAATGGCTTCCAATCCATTATTTGTGCCTTTTAGTTACACCTTTTTCCTTTTTTCTCTCCTCTCTCTCCTCTTCTCTGTAGATTAAACCTATATTTAGGGATTTAGAGAATCAACACACACACACACACATGTGTGTGTGTGTGTGTGTGTTGAATGCTGTAAACATCTTTCGATTGGATGCATTCTCTTTCTCGCAAAAAGCAGAAACAAAACCTGAAGAAAAAAAATAAAAGTGAAGAAACAGACAAATAATTTCGAACTCATGATGATTAGAAGCATGTCTCAAATTTATAACGTAATGGAACTCCACTTTTTTATTTTAATTTTGGATATCTTTTTTACTTTAATTTCGTACATAGCACCCAAAATAGTCTAGGTGCAAAAAACGCAATTATGTCAAAAATCTCAATTATACTACAATTGAATGAGAAGTGGGATATTAAAATTCAATGTACCCAGTTTGTAGATATTTTATAGATAAATTGTAGATTATTTGTATTCTGATTGTAGATGCTTTATTTTCTGTTTTCACAAATAAAAAATGACTAAAACTTCTACAAATCTTCTGCAAAAAACGCAATTATGTCGAAAATCCCGATTATGCTACAATTGAATGGGAATTGAGATATTAAAATTCAAAGTCAATTTCTATAAGTGAGCATCATTGAAACATGCCGTAAAGAAAGTGTTCCTATCACATAGGCAATTGAGTCAAGAGTGAGTTGAGGCCATGTTTGATGAGACTAAAATCGCACCATGTTTCGACAAGCTAAACTAAAAGTTCTAAAGTATCAAATTGAGTCCACAAGACCAGTACAACAATATCATCGATACGCCCTTCCTAAGTCAATCTCTTTAGAACAAAAGCATAGAACACATCATAAAGCAAAATAAATTGGGAAAACTATACAGGGAAAAAAGAGAGGAGAATAAAACTCACCCGATAATAGTAGCAGCGCCGAACTAAAATCAAATATGGAGAGTTCGAGCTAAATGTCAAATAAGTGATTAGGAGTGTAATTAATACCCTTAAAAACTACGTATGGTATATAATTGGTAATTAAGTATACTAAATGTAATTATATCAAATTTTAAATATTGAGGGTAATATAGTTTCCTATATGACATAGGAATGTAAAAATTCTTTTAATATAGTATAGATAGATATAAATATTCATTAAGTATAAACTTTTTGAAAATTTGTTTCTTGAAGAATTATATTTTGAGGAAACACTTATATAAAACAAAAATTTGGATAGTTTTAATGTTGTTCTGTTGAAATTCTTTGAGTATTCTCAGAAAGTTTTCTTGGAAAAGGCTTCTCATTAAATAAATAAGCCTGAAATTCTTCCGAAAATATAAATTGGCGCTGTTGTCACTTCCCTTTTGACTTTGGAAATTTTCGTATGAAAAATGTGCTGTCTGATTTTGATACTTTTTTTGTCTGAGTTTATTGTTCATCTTTAATTTTTAGTTATCTAAAAGAAAACTACTATATTTTCTTATTTAAAAACAATTAAACTTTGAATTTTATATTTTACTCTAACGAGATAATATTTAATCAAACAAATGTTTATGTCTTGTTTTATGTTATTCTATCCTACTTCATGTGATGCAATTAAGTTTAAAAATCTTTTTAAAAATTCCTGTGCCCGTAAATTAAAATGAGTAGGACAAAAAACAAATGGTTCGCTTACAGTTATGCGGAGCAATAAAGCTATTTATTCTACTTTAATTTTGGTTTAATGGTCTATATTGATCCCTAGGCTTTACAATTTGATGGAAAAGCAGGCGACTGGGGATGAGGCTTACGAAATTCAAATATTTGGACATTATTTCAGGAAGGAAAGATTTAATTATAATATTTTAGATCACAAATGAGATACTATTGCAAAGATAAAACTTAAACTAGGGCTTCTTAAATTTATTTATTTTCGGTAAGTAGCACGAAACACATGGCTAGTATGTAAGTATGCTAAGTAAAATTTATTTTATTTCTTCTCTACCACTTCTTGAAGGCACCATGTTTGTGAAGTTGTTCATTATTCTCTTTTTGACCACTTATTTACAATCGAGCTAATCATCTAACTATATATAGTGGCTTGTTTGTTCAACTCGAGCAATGTGGTTAATTTTGCAAATTTTTGTTTAATCGGTCGAAGTATTTATATTATGTATTTACAGTTTTTTAGAAGAGTAATTTTGGATATGGTAAATACATCTGTAGAAGCAACCATAAAATGCGTACTAGTATGTTGCTAGGGCAGAAAAGGAAGAGGATGGCAGGGGTAAGGCTATTGCAAAGGGATAGTGAGGGAAAAAGGGGATAAATATTCGGTTTCTAGAATATAAGTACTGTTTGAAAGGACAAAAAGAAAATATTATATAACATTCAACTTTTTGGGAGCATGAAACTAATATATAATATTAAATTAATTTTAAAAAATACATATATAATAGTTTGACAAAAATATCATGAGTACATGGTTTTTAGATCCGCCCTTAGATAAAGGGCTATAACAAGCTACATCAAGTATACAAGCTTAAAATTCGAAGAGTCAAGAGAAACAAAATGATGGGTCATTCTCCAACTAAATCAAATTTTGAGTTATATGAGTCTGGTCACTATATGTAGATTAGTTTTATACTCCCTCCGTTTTAATTGTGTGAACCTATTTTCTTTTTATTTTGTGAAAAAAAAATGACCTCTTTACCTATTTGAAAATAATTTATCTTTATACAATATTTTATAGTTACACAAATATATATATTTTATTTTACACCATAATTTTAAAATTTTTCTCTCTTTTCTAAAATTTCATACCCAGTTAAATGAGTTCACATAAATTTAAGCAGAGGGAGTATAATTTATCATATCCAACTAAACATTTCTCAAACATTCTCTTAACAAACTCGGTAAAATTCTATCTCTATGTTTGTTTCTACTGCTAGTTGTTTTCAGTTTTATTAAGAGAATGTATTTTTTTCTCACAGTTGAAGGGTTTGGCCAAATTTTTAGAGAGAAAATAAGTGTTTTTGAGTAAAAGCAGAAGCGGTTTTGGAGAAACAGAAAAAAATAGTTTCTTCTCAGAAGTACTTTTTTGAGAATTACTTTTGAAAAAATGCACTTAAAAATACTTTTTAAAAGTTTGGTCAAACACTAATAGCTACTTAAAAATACTTTTCAAATTAATTAGCCAAATTAAAATTACTTTATCATTAAAAATACTTTTGAAAAAACATTTCTTAAAAAGGCTAGTAGTCCAGGAAGAGTTATATAAATTTGGCCTTATTAGGACAGCCAACTGCCAACCTATGATTGCAGCTACCATCAGTGAACAGTCGTCATAGCCGCATAGGTTGGGAGATAACTAGATAGAGAAGAAGAATTTGAAGAGTTCACATTAATTAAGTACTGTACTTAGTAGAAAAAGTGAAATAAGTAGGAAAAATTGACAGCTGTGGGATTTGAACCCACGCCCTTTCGGACCAGAGCCTAAATCTGGCGCCTTAGACCACTCGGCCAAACTGTCGTAAGTTGCTGAAGCTCATCGCTTTATTTTATTTCTATTGTCAAGTCACTACTGATTAGTTTCGCTACTCGGCCAGATACATGCATATAGCTATAAGCACACAAACAAATTAACATTGACAATTCGTGCTTAACAGGCATAATATTAACTATGTTATCGTAATCGTAAAGTATGAAGTTATATGTTTTTGCCTCGAAAATGGATAATAATTAAATTTATAAGTAGTTTTAAAGATACGTGGATTAATTCGATACAAACGATAAATCGCGTTAGATTAAACAAATAAAGATATCATAAATTCAAATCACGTGAGGAGGATAATTCCAGCCTTAATGAAAATTTCACCCTCAATCCGAATTCACAATGGCTAATAATGGTGAACAAGAATAAGAGCTATGAATAACAATGAAAATAATAGTATATTGCTTTGGGATGTGTGTTACAATGTGTTCAATGAATAATCAGACTCTCCTTTATAGAGTAGAGGAATCCTACTCTAGGTAATTCCATAAAAGGTAAACATTTCCCGTGTAACTAATTACTGGATTCCCGTCGGTACGCGCCGAGATCTGCGTCGTGATACTCGGTTGGTCACGAATATTATGGTCTTCCGTTAATCATGTTCGATTGCCCAATAATGCTGTCCGAAATCTTTTGGGATTTGGACCGATCCCGGGGTCATGGCCTCGATATACTCTAGGGCGGGCGTTGTGCCCCCAGTACCTACCTCGACGAGTCTCTTACATTGACTCTGATTCCTTGTTATCGTATTCCTTACTCGATTTATTTTATCGGGAACTGGGCCGTCTTATTGATCCGGTTTCACCCTTATACAGATAGTCCCCTCATTTATCGGAGAGCAAGTTTTACAGAAACGAGGAGGAACGACAAGAGTTCTTCGATCTCTTCTTCAACACGCTCCGATACAAAATGACAAAGTAACCGAAACGTCCCGTCAGTCGCGTCACAATGACCCCTAACACGTGTCAGCCGTCGACAGATCGTGCCTGAATGTGAAACGACGCCAGGCTTCTATAAATACCCCTTCCTTCGTTCATATTTTACTTTGGACCAAGCTTCTACCTTCGATCCTTTAAGGTATTATAGTCTTCTTTCATCCCTCAATATTCTTACCTTCGTTCTTCAAGTTACAACATTTCTTTTATCCCTTACTTAAGCCAGTGTGCTTATTTTTATTAGCAAGTTTTCATCCCTCTTCTCCTCATTCCCTTTTATAGTTTAAAACCCTTTTAACCAGATAAAAGAAATGGCAAAGACATCCAAAACTGTTCCCCAGAAAGATGCTCCTTCTTCCTCGCGGCCGACCACTGAGGTCAAGGAGACCGCCCCTGATGTGGTCGTACTCAAGAAGTTTATTTCGGTCGCGGCCACTGATGAACCGGCAGCCGAGCCCTCTNGGGGGGGGGGGGGGGGGGGGGAGGGGTGTAAAGTCAATGAAGACTTCAAGGTTGAAAATCCCTCTTCGGTTCAAGGCCGATGCGAGGCGGTGTCACAGTACATATGCTCTATTACCGAGGCCGTTCTTCCTGCAGTTCGAAAGGACTATGGATGGGTGGATAAGTATGTAGTGATTCCCGGGCCGATGACAATATCACCACACATGTTGAGGGATATCTAAGCGTTTACACTTATCCCTTTTCATTGGGCATGGTAGACCCGATCATCTTGAACTTCTGCGGGAGGTACGTCGTATGCGTCAGCCAAATTCACCCATCACTGTGGAGGATCATGATCCTCCTCCGATTCTTTGTGAACAAAATCGATTCGTGAATGTCCACCATCAACCATCTTCTCTGCTTATACAGTCCTCGAATCCTCGGGGGGAGGG
>MDKJ01014184.1:0-25024 GCA_005239525.1 Nicotiana knightiana | reverse complement strand
AAAGCACATAAAATGCGAGGTATATAATGCTTAAAATCACGAATTCTAGCCACACATCAAATTTCTTTTAATATTCATAAACTAGTTTAACACAATTATTTTAGAATTGTTCTTATAAGATTTATGTTTTACATGCATTTAGAATCTCTACTCGTAATGTATATATTATCAAAGTTTTATCCCCTGTCGTTGAGACTCACTGAGTACAATGGATGGTACTGACGTTCTCTTTTGGGAACCTACGTTGGTCTTGGGTACAACGTAGGAAAAGGTTTTGCAGGCGAGCAAGCTACAGATTAGGACTTCCCTCCCTTCCAGTGCTATTGGTGAGCTCCACTTTTGTTCGTGGAGTATTCCTTAGAGTTATCTTTAGTTAGCTATTTCCTTGTTTACTTAGAGAACTGGCCAGGAAATCTCATGTCCTGAGCAGTGCGTCAGTCTATCAGTAGAGGCTTCATAGACATAGTCGTGGGGCTAAGATTCAGATGTTTTTGATAATAACTTAGTAGTATTTCATTGTTTTCTACGAATAAAGTTTTGGAGTTGATTTATTTTAGATATTTAGATTAATTAAAAGAATTTGATTATAGTATTGACTTATTGCATATAAAGTTTGAAGTTATAATAGATTTGATAAGCTCAAATGGTTCGCTCGGTCATGTTTAGTGATCGGGTGCCGGTCCCGGCTTGTTTAGAAAATGGGTCGTGACAGTTTTACCTGGCTCTTGGGATAGCAAGGTAAACGCTATCACTGAAGCCAAAGATCTAAAAATCTAACCATGGATGAGCTGATTGGAAATCTGAAGACGTATGAGATGAAGAGAAAGAAAGACAGTGAAAGAAGAGAACCAAAAAAGGAAAGGAACTTGATGCAGGAAACAGTTCCATGATGGCAGTAGAAAACGAAGAAAAAGAATATGATTCATTGTTTGCACTAATGGCCCTATCTGACAATGATGAAGAAGATGGCAACGATGAGGTAAATTTCCGGGATGTTCAGAGAAATCTGAAGTCCTACTCTTCTAAGAAATTAATTTCATTAGCAAATGTTCTAATTGATGCATACTATAGCTTGGTTGATGATAAGGATTCCTTGACTAGAGATTTAGGAGAGGCTGAGCAATCTAGAGATGATCTAGTAGTCTGTGTAGTTGATTTAAAAGAGACCATAGATAATCTTGAAAAATATAAGGAAGTCCTGATTTGAAAAAAAAGTAGTGTAGAAAATAAGATAGATGACTTAATGGTAGTGGTCGCTGACCCGAAGGAGACCATAGAGAAATTTAGCAAATAAAAGAACACTTTAGCGGAGAAAATTGCTGCTACTGAGCAAGAAAGGGATGACTTTTTAGTGGTAATCACAGATCTGGAGGAAACAATTGAGGAACTTAAATCAGAACATAGGCTTGTAAGTATTGAGAAAGGGAAGGAAATAGCTAGTGTTACACACATCAAACTAGAGAAGGAATTGAATGACGTAGAAACTAGTTTGTGCGGTGAACTCGAGAGAAATAGGAAACTTCAAGCTGAATTGGAGAAAGTAAAAATTGATCTTGAGAAATCTCTCAAATGGACCTGGTCCTCAGATGCTGTGACTGCCATGTACTCCAATAATAGTGGAAACAGGCAGGGAATCGGGTTCCAAAAGGAGAAAATTTCTTACAACCCTCACAGCAAGTATGTCACCAATCCTGATAATTGACTTTGTACCTACTGTGGGCACAATGGACACTTCAAGGAAAATTTCCAGTCCAGGGTTCAGGCTGTTCAGAATAACAAAGTGTTTGCTGAAAAAATAACTACTGAAAGGGGACCAGGTGCCACTCGCAAAAATTGTATCTTGCCTGCATGGACTAGAAAAGCTCTTTATCCACCCTTTTCCTCATTATAAGGGACCCAAACTAGTTTGTGTTCCTAAATCTAATCCATAATCTACAGGTGCAGGGAACAGTGAGAGGAAGCGGACTACAATGGATCATAGACAGTGGATGCTCAAAGCACATGATTGGGAACACCTCAGATTTTCCCTCACTGAAAGCCCTGCAAAGAGGGGATGTATCCTTTGGCAATGGAAAAAAGGGATAGATCCTCGGTGTTGGAAGAGTTGGAAAGTCTCTTTCGCACTCAATTGAGAACGTGTAATGTGTAGATGGACTGAAGTACAGTCTCTTGAGTGTCTCTCAAATCTGTGATAAAGGAAACAAAGTAGAGTTCTTGTCTAAAGTGTGCACAGTTACTAGTTTGGTAACTGGGGAAGTGATTTTAGTAGCCAAAAGGCACAAGAACATCTATGCTGCTGACTTCGAATCTCTGGAAGCTGGTAATGTGAGCTGCCTGAAGGCAGTCGGTGATGATGCAGAACTATGGCATAAAAGAGTGGGGCATGCAAGCTTCTCACTTCTGAATAAATTGATACAGAAGGACCCGGTTCGTGGTCTGCCAAATTCTAAATTCAAGGAGCACAAAGTATGTGATGCATGTGCTAGGGAAAACATGTGAAATCATCCTTTAAGCCAAAGAAGGATGTTAGCACATCAAAACCTCTCGAACTCCTTCACATGGATCTATGTGGTCCTATGAGAATACCAAGCAGAGGTGGAAAGAAGTATATCTTCGTAATTGTGGATGACTATTCAAGATTCACTTGGACACTATTTCTCAGAACAAAATATGAGACCTTTGAAGTATTTACGACCTTTGTTAAGAAAATCCAAATGAAAATGGAATTGAAGGTAGCTTGCATCAGATCTGATCATGGAACATAATTCGATAATGCCAAATTTGATGCACTTTGCAATGAAAATGGGATCACTCATAACTTCTCAGCCCCAAAGACTCCTCAGCAAAATGGTGTTGTTGAAAGGAAGAACAGAACTCTAGAAGACATGGCACAGACAATGCTTATTGACAGTGGAATTGCCAAAAATTTCTGGGCAGAGGCAATAAACACTGCATGCTATTTGGTGAAAAGGTGCATGATCAGGTCCCTCCTGAACAAAACCCCTTACGAGTTACTCAATGGAAGAAATCCCAAGATAACTCATCTGAGAACCTTTGGATGCAAATGTTATGTTCTCAACAATGGGAAGGACCAGCCCGGGAAGTTTGATACTAAGAGTGATGAAGGAATTTTTCTAGGATATTCCTCTCAAAGCAAAGCGTACAAAATCTATAACAAAAGGACACAATGTGTGGAAGAAAGTGTTCATGTGATATTCAATGAGACACCTTCTTCAAACAAGTAAGGAGACAGTAATGATCAAGACAATGAACCACTTTTGGTTCCTGGAGAAATATCCGATGTCTCAAATGGCAAGGCTGACATGATCAGTCAGATGAAGGAAGCAAGTGAAGAAAATGGAACATGCTCGTCCACTTTACCGGAGGAACATGGTACTCAAATTATTGCCACTGAAGCGGAAAAGAGGGTTGGAGATGCAGTGCAAGGCACCCCGCAGGTTGCTGAACGAGAAATGCAAGGAAACTCATCTGATTTACCTAGTTCCTCTACCAATCAGTTCCAAGTCCCAAACTGGAAACACAAAAACTCCCATCCACTTGACAACATAATCACCCCCCTTGATTCTGGAATCCAAACACGATAAAAAACCAGAAACTCCTTAGCATTCTCGACCTTTTTATCTCAGATAGAACCCAAAAACATCAAGGAAGCTCTGAAGGATACAGACTGGATTACAACTATGCAAGAGGAGCTGCATCAATTTGAGAGAAACAAGATATGGCACCTGGTACTTAGACCCTCTGACAGAACCATCATTGGAACCAAGTGGGTGTTCCGGAACAAGCTAGATGAAAATGAAATACTACAAGGAACAAAGCAAGGCTTGTTGTCCAAGGTTACAATCAGGAGGAAGGGATCGACTATGATGAGACGTTTGCTCCAGTTGCTCGCATGGAAGCCATCAGGATTCTCATCGCCTTTGCATCACATATGGAATTCACCTTGTTTCAAACGGATGTGAAGAGTGCCTTTTTGAATGGTTTTATTAAGGAAGAGGTCTATGTCAAGCATCCTCCAGGCTTTGATTGCCATGTGCATCCTGAACATGTATTCAAATTAGACAAGGCTCTATACAGATTGAAGCATGCCCCTAGAGCCTGGTATAAGAGATTATCCAAGTTTCTCTTGGAAAATGGGTTCACTCGAGGAAAGATTGACAATACGTTATTTTTAAAGAAATGGGGAAGGAACCTGCTTATTATTCAAGTTTATGTAGATGACATCATATTTGGGGCTACAACAGACTCACTATGCGAAGAATTTGCCAAACTCATGGGCAGTGAGTTCGAAATGAGTATGACGGGGGAACTGAACTTCTTCCTTGGTCTTCAAGTGAAGCAGTCCACAAAGGGGACCTGTATCAACCAACAGAAATACATCAAAGAACTGTTGAAAAGGTTTGACATGGAAGCATCAAAGGTGATCGACACCCCCATTGCTGTTGCTACCAAGCTAGACATGGATGATTCTGGATCATCTGTGAATCAAACAATGTATCGGGGCATCCTTAGATCTATACTCTATCTCACTGCAAGTAGACTAGACATTGTATTCAGTGTGGGACTATGTGCAAGGTTTCAATCAAATCCAAAGGAACCTCATCTGAAGGCGGCCAAGAGAATTTTGAAATATCTTAAGGGCACACAGGACCTGGTTCTATACTATCCTTCAGGTGATAATTTTAACCTCGTTGGTTATGCTGATGCTGATTATGCAGGTTATCTGGTGGACAGGAAAAGCACTTCTTGAATGGCTCATTTCCTTGGATCATGCCTAATCTCATGTGGTAGAAGGAAACAAAATTCTGTTGCCCTCTCAACAGCTGAAGCAGAATATGTCGCAACTGCATCTTGCTGTGCTCAGCTGCTGTGGATCAAGGAACAATTGGAATATTTTAGAGTATACATTGATTGTGTACCACTACTATGTGATAACACTAGTGCGCTCAACATGGCAAAGAACCCGATTCAGCACAAGAGAACCAAACACATTGATGTCAGACACCACTTTCTCAGAGATAATGTAGAAAAGGGGCTCATTTGCATGAGATTCTGCTGCACTGAAGATCAAATTGCAGATGTCTTCACCAAAGCTCTGAGCAGGGAACACTTTGAGAAAAATAGGATGGCACTGGGGCTAATGAGACCTATCTGAGAACCCGGTTCTCCTCACATGGCTATGAAAGTCACACTCAGGTAAAAGTCAGCTAAAGCATTTTTCGACCTAGCCTAACTCACATCAATACCGTTGCAGGTAGACACACATGATGATTATAGAAGCTAAAGGTACAATGTTGGAACTGCAAAAGAGAGCTGCAAAAACTTTTACAAAAAAAACAGGACAGGAACCTTGTTCCTGTACCTTAGGTTAGTGGTAATGTGTTTTTCTCATGCTTTTCTCAAAAGACAACAAAATAAATGTAACTGCCACATCATCCTACTTTTCAGAATCTTTATGTCACGTCCTATCTCTCATATCCTTTCACTTCCTCTGCACGTTTTGTCTTCCCCAAAACCTACCGCCATTTTGAATTCCTTCTGAACCCATTCCTCTCCCCCCTCTTTATTTACCTCTTCTTCCTTAAAGCACTCTTACTCCTTCTGAGTTATACCTTCTCACTAGTACCCACTGTTACTCATCCCATAATGGCCAACAAACAAATCTCTCCATCTCCTACTACTCTACCCACTCTCACACCTCCTGCAAGCCCTGATGTCGCTGTACCCTCACCTATTCCCTCGTCACCTCCTGTCGCCATTACTCTTCCCTCAAACCCTACTTTCCTTCCTACCTCTGATCTAACCAAAGTTCCCTTGGAGCGTGATACGTCTCAGGCATCTGAGGTTTCTAAGGAAGACCCTGATCAATATCTGAACTCCCCCATCCTAGATTCTGTGACTCCATGGAGTCACCAGAAATGGAAGCGGCTCAAAATATCATGGCCATTGCCGTCGAAAGCCTCACGGATGAAGCGGCCTCTTCTCTTCCTGAATCTCAAGGGGAGGAAACTCCATTTTTAGGGGATGAGGAGACTATGGTCCTGTTTGAGCCTCCGGTTCATGAGTCTGTCTCACCAAAACCCACTGGAGAACCAGTTTCTTCTCCAACAGACACGAACAAGGAACCTATCTTCTACACCAAACCCTTGGAGTCTGTTACTCCCATTGATGTGCCTTTTGACGAAGATGATGAAGATGAAATGGTTCTCAGTGCTCGGTTTAAAATTCACAAACAGACAGTTACTCCTGAGTCTTCATCCAAGCGACCTTCTACTCGATTGCAAAATAAAGAGGCTCTCAAACCTGCCTTGGATAAGAGCAAGAAGAGTCGTAAGAGGAAGAAGACGAGGTTGATGAAACAAGGGCAGGTTGTGGCTGACAAGGATATCCCAGTGCTTGAGGTTGATGAACATGTTGAAGAGGAACCTAGTTCCTTAGTAAAAAGATCTTCTAAAGTCCAGAAATCCGTGGTTGGAGCTTCCAAGGAAGCTGTTGAAAAACAAGTTGCAACACATGTGAAAAGTGGTGACAAATCCAAAAAGGTTGTGGTTGAGAGAGAGACGTGTGAAAGGGGTGCAGTGGCGGTTGAGAGTGAGAAAGGAAAATCTATGGAAAAGTCTGGAAAACGAAATCGGGAAACGGTGGGAGGACCTGGTTCAATGAAGACTATACCAAGTGACAGTGGACTTGGGCAGGAGCAATTGAGAACACAGAAAGTCTTGTGGGGTCACATGTTTGATCCTGAAATTTCGGACATGGCAGGTATGAGAAAGTTTTGGAGATGGTAGAATTTCAGCAATGGGGTCATTTATTCAAAGAGGAAGTTCCTAAGGTTTACGAAGATGAGGTGCAAAATTTCTATGCTACTCTCTTCACTGTTGTAGGGGATCACATCTGTGTCCTAGCAAATGAGGTTGACATTGTCCTTGATGCTGCTGCATTGGGAAAAGCTCTCCAGGTTCCGTGTGAGGGGATGTACACGGTCAAGAGTGCTTGTGGAACTAACTTTAGGAGGGCTATTGTGAAAGAATAAGCAATCCAGCAGAGGGAACAGGTGCATAAGAAGGCACTTATGCTGGTGTATAAGCTCCTATTCGAATTGGTCAACAAGGTTCTCTTACCCCGTGCTGAGCGAAGGTCTATTGCTTCCAAGTCTGACTTGGTTTTGATGGAGGCTCTTGATGAGTTCACACCCATAATATGCCATCCATTATGATTGAACACATTCAAAAGGTGGCGAACTTTCAAGATGGAAATCATGGGCTTCCGTACGGGTTTCTCCTCACTCGAGTGTTTCAGTTCTACAAGGTGCCTCTGACCAATGCAAAGTAGGAACCCGTAAGCAGACTTTCTCCAAAACAACTCTGGAAGAGTGTGAGTGTATAGAAAAAGTTTGGGGACGCATCTCGACCATTTCTAAATTGATCAATGCTCAAAATATTGCGACTGATGTGATCAGAAGGCTCAAAATGCCATTCTGGAGACTCAGCTCAGTCAACCTGCTGGGACACCTGGTTCTGCTAGTCCTTCGCATGAAGAGGTTGCCCGTTTAACTGAGGAAAATGTTAAGCTCAGGCAGCAGGTGGAGACCCTGCGGGAGAAACTGCTCGAGGAACAGATGTCTGCAAATGCCCGCATAGACCTAGTTCTTACGACTCTTGCTGCCTCCACTTCCAAGTCTTCCCCCTCTAGTGCCCCTAGGATCCTCTCAGTGACCAGTATCCTATCTTGTGATGTTTTTTGGTTGTTATTTCCTTTTTGTTGTTTTTTTTGTTTTGGCATGTTGGATTCCACCGTTACTGCTCCTGGTATAACAGTCCAAATCAGTCTTTGCTTTCATAGCAAAGACTTCTATGTTTTAATTATTATTTTATGAATGAATCAACTTCTCTTTTGCTAAAAGACAATGTTTGTTTTCCTTTTACTTCTCTTTTCTATCATGTTTTGTGCCCACATGGGGCATGAGTTAGCTATGGTTGGACTTCTTTACGCTTTCTGCCTGTTTATGATTTTTAATGATGCCAAAAAGGGGAAGTTTTAGAACAAAGGTAGGGATTAAGAGGGAAGCATAGAGTCATGGGGAACAAATGGGGCTTCTGGTAATTTATCTGACTGAGTTAGGCTCTATAACTTGTCATCAATTTTAAAAGTTTGTCATCATCAAAAAAGGGTAAATTGATGGGTGTAAGATCTCTTACTCTTATATTTTGATGATCTAACAAACTTTCTGCTTAGAACAAGATAAAGGACATGATACATGCTTGGCACAATCACTCAGCAATAGACTTAAAGTAGTCTGGACAGTACTTTGTGGACTCACAAGAAACAGTTGCGGGACCTGATTCCTTTAGGTCTCCCTAGCAAAAGTACATGTCAACTCTACAGCTGTAAAGAAACTACAGAAAGTGACTGCCTGTAACTGTGCACGTTACAATGCAGAAACAGTGCATCAGTCACTTCCGATTGGAGCAAGTATGTACCAACTATGAATAGACATCATCCTTGGGATGTCTTGAAGATATAATAGTATGTTGCAAGACAAAACAAGATATTCACTTGAGCATTTACTAAAATATTCTCTCAAGCATTGAAGAGCTGAACTTGCATTGAAGTCTCAAGTGTGTCAAGAACAAGAAGACAACTCCACTACGGACTAGTTCCACTACGAGTCTAGATGTGTCCTTAATTGAGTTGTAATCTTGTATTTTGTTTTCTACTATAGCTCCTATCTTGCTTTCTTAGAAGCCTTGTTTTAGGAAACCCAAATCATAAACCATATGTGTTTGTGTTGTGACAAGAGTTAGTCACAAGTTGTAAAGTCTTTGTAACTAGTGAGTGACAAAGTGACTTGTAATAAGTGTATTACAAGTTAGTGTTGGTAAAGTCTTTGTAATAGAGTCATTACAAAGTGGCTTGTAATAGTGAAGCTACAAGTTAGTGAAGTTGAAATTACCAGCGTAGGTCGTGATTTTTGTCCCCTTGAGTGGGATTTTTTCACATAAAAATCCTGTCCCGATTTCATACTGTTTCAAGCTTTTAGCACTAAGGGAACTGACATAGGACCAGGTCTCTACACAGTGGTGGACTCATATAAACTATCAGGATGGTTGTTATTATTGTGTTGTATCGTATTGTTACTTTAAATACGATGTTTGCTTTGATTGTTAATTAAATTTTATTGTATCGTATTGTTAAATCCGTAGTTACGTAACGACGAAATGTACCACCTTATGTAACGATCGATTTGGTGTAGTCGCGTCGTTATCTTGTCTTTTCTCTCATCTCACCCTTTATTATTATTAAATAATTTATTTTATCATTTATCCTATTTTTTTATATAATAATTTTACCCTGTATCTTGATTTTTCTTTAAAATATTACAAGTTTATTCTTCATAGTGTTGGTACGTAATATCATGAAACAACGGCAAACGATACAATTTATCCAAACATTATATTCATCAAACGATACAGTAGAGTACAATACGATACATTATGAAATGATACGTAACCACATCCAAACAAGTTCTTAATCTCTGGATAGTTCTTCATTACATAATATATTGTCTTATTTTATATTATATTTCACGATATATAAAGACATAATATGGAGAGCAAGATGGAATGGAAGTTGAAGGAACCTCAGGCAATATTTTTCTATTCCGATAATGAAGTGTAGTCGAGAGTGTTCTCTTTCATTTCAGTAAAAATAGGAGCGCTACTTGCCATTGTTGCATAACTTGAGAGGTTAGCAGGCCTAGGAATTCTTGGTTGGGGTACTACCTTGTTTGCACCATATACATACAAGTAAATGTTAACATCCAGTCCAAAAACTGTTTTTGGAATTGTCATCTTAATGCATTCCTCATCAAGTAGCGAAGCAATGTTTGGGATCGTGGTGCTTATGGAATAGAGTACTTCAAATTTTATAAAATACTACCTCCAATTGTTTTCGAAGTGCTTAAGCGATTGAATTTTAGATCGCGACAGGTGATAATGATGTCTCATCTAGCATATATCAGCATGGTTCAACACCACCAACAAACTCAGTATATTCGCACAAATGGGGTCACTCTGATGAGGGCAGTGTGTGCGCACACCTTACCCCTACCTAGTGATGGTAAAAAGTGTGTTTCCAAAGAAAATAGAAGTATAGCAACATGGTTCAAAAGTTCTATAACATGTTACTTCACCTTAAATGCAAGCCGCTACCGAAAACTTCAACCAAGCATACAGAAGCAAGATTTTGTGTTTTAGTTGGTCTTTACGTTACAGATATAAAATTCGGAGAACGCGGCAATACCATTCTTAAGCATTCGCAGCAGAAGTATAACACAGATATTTCTTGCATTTATTCTAGTCTTAGTCAGGAAATTTAGTCAACAGTGCAGCAGAAATTTAGTCAACAGTGTAGCAGAAATTTCTTAAACAGATAATTTGAAACTAGGACAAGGAACAGGAACCATAAAGTTCGAATCACATCTCCATGCCAGTAGAACCAATCAGTTTGGTAAGGCCAAAGGTAATGGCCATAGCCATCCAGCCACCAATTAGAACTCTTGCACATGATTTCAGCATGGGACTTCTGCCCAAAAAAGCACCAATCCCTCCAAATGCTAACAATGCCAAGCTCACTGCAGCCACAATCACGGCTAGCCTCACCTTATGATCTGCTATAAATGCAGCAGCAAGAATTGGAACAATGGCACCCAGTGAAAATGCTATAGCTGAGGCTACGGCTGCTTGAAATGGATTTGGCAGCTGCTCCTTGTTGTCTTGTTGTTGTTGTTGTTGATGTTCTTGGTTCTGTCCTCCTGTTGTTTTGTCCCTATTCATTTGAGCTAGCTCTATGTCAAGTTGAGAGTACACAGAAACAAACTCCCCTATGGCCATGCTACAAGCACCAGCAAACAACCCAGCAAAGCCGGTTAGGATCATGGCATTGACATTCTTTTGGACAGCTCCAACACCCATCATCAAAGATGCAGTTGAAACCAATCCGTCATTGGCTCCTAACACAGCTGCTCGAAGCCACTGAGCCCTTTGGGAGTAGTCAAAGTCCTCTTCAGGGACTTGGTTTTGGTTTTGGTTGTCATCTTCTTTAAGGATGGTAATTTGCACATGGTTTTGAGCAGCCATGAAGAAAATTTTCTAAGGAATTGTTTTGAGAAATTGGAGGACTTCTTGTTTTTGAAGACTCAGTCTTCCCTCTGATGGTTATATATAGGAGAGGATGACTAAATATTGATCAGTCTAAGCAGAAAGTGGTTCCATAAAAAAATAGTAGTGTGGTGAGCACTGAGCACAAGTCTAGGTGGCAGTTTTGGTTGTTATTTTTGTTTGTTGATTGCATGCTTGGGAAAACCTTTCATTTGTTTATTAACACATCTCCAACTTTGCGAAATAAATCTGCAGTTTCATACTGGTTCTCATTTTTTTCCAGCTACAACCTTATTTCTAGTGACAATTCTTAAAGGATGGGTGTGTAAAAATCACATTATCTAGGTAGTATGTAAAAATCACATTATCTTATTTCAACACGATGGTTCTGTTTTAAGGGTCAAAAACCTGAGATTGAGAGCTAGACGACAATGAAGTGCTGTTTTAATTCCATTGCAGCTTATGAAATGGCTTCATGACTGCTGGAAAGAGGGACTTGTGAACACGGAATGCCGTATAGGAAAGCACTTTGCATGAATAGAGACACAATTTTTTAATTTGGTGGAGTATATAAAATAGAGTGGAGTGTGCTCTCCACACTAAGGCTGAGAAGGCAAAGATTATAGTATTCCAGGGAGTGTGCCATTCACTTAAAGGCCACAGGCTCTTCATTTTTTAAATCCAGAGTTCTAATAAAGTTACCTCCTTTAGACCAAATATATCCACTATAAGATAAGACCTGCCTCAACTAAGAGATACCCCCCCCACCCCACAAAAAAAAAAGAAGAAAGAACTAAGAGATACCCTGCATTCAGTCTGTCAAACTTTTCTCTTTTTTTTTTATGTTTTACCCTTCCTTTTCTTTTTCTTGGTAGTGTTGGTTACACAATTTACATGTTGTAAGACCCTCATATGCCATCTTTCTTTTATGTTATGACGGAGCATAATACAGATAGCTTTGGTTGCTTTCTAAATTCTTGCATTAGTATAGTCAAAAATCAGTAAAATTTTCCAAATGAATGCAAAGTTGATATTTACTTCTAAGCAAGTTGGAGTTGAAAGAAAGTTGAAAATGCCAGTAAAAACTTTGAATAATTAGTTTATGAATCTACTCCCCAAAACCAATAAGCATGATAATGCAACAAGCTCAAAGGTAATATTCCTGTCAGCAGCCCTGCAGAATACTTCCTTCAACTGCAAAGAACCATGCTAACTGCAGCAAATACCATGTCTTCAATACTCGAACCATATTTTAATTTCTTCGTGAAAGATGCATCATTCCTTCTTTCATTTTCTGTAGTATCAGTCCCTTAATCATAAAAAGTTGCTTCTTCTGACAATACGTTAAAATGAGTAGAATCTTGCAAAATGGGAGGAAAAGAGTAATATATAAGGAAATGTACATTCTAGCTCGCTCCCAATTTCACAAGTCTTGCTTTAAAAAATACATATTTTGTCATGCAAAATCCTGCAGATGCCTAGGCATATATTTCATGCTAATTTGGTGCCACTGGCAGGTTAAACCAGTTTATTTCCTTGTACACTCACGGTCACATACTAACGTTATGTTTTGAACTAAGAATTAGAACCTTCTGACAAATGTCTTATATAATTTTCAAAATTCTTTCAAAACTGAGAGAAGTATGGAAAACTGGTACTGCTCTTTTTTCTTTCTCTCCTTTTATAAGTGACAAAATGACATAGGTTTTAAAGCTTGACGCGCTCATATGGCTATTTGATCTTTGGAGAAAGGGGCTTGAGGATGCAACAGTATAGGGAAGCCCACTTGAACAGATTTACAGGAAATATACTTAGTAGTAGATAAAATTGGGGTGCAGTTTGCTTGAATAGAGATATGGGAAATATCAACGAGAAGAAGTGCTTCTTCAAAATGCCTGAGTCCTTGAACTTACACTTTTTCAGGCGCATTTGCTTGGCTCCCATCTCTCTTCTTTCTGCACCTTGGAAATCAGTTTGCATGAAAGGATTTTGGTCACTGACATTATATAGCTGATCCCAATTTGCTTGAGATTGAGGCATAGTTGTTGTTTTTCATCTCCTTTTCTACAGGAAACTCCATCATCTGACAGTAGTTTCAGATCCATTTCCCTGACAGTGAGTCCGGTGATCATCCATATGCTTTATTAAATGTTATGTTTGCCAATTTTACTTTTTTTTTTTTAACTTTAATTTGTTGATCTGTGTCATTGCTTAGTAACAGGTGCTTGTGGTTCCATTGAGGAATTAGTTTGTGGTTCTTCAGATAAAATTCTTCTTTAGTATGTAACTTAACTTTGAACTGCAACTTTACAAAAAAAAAAATTCAACAAGATTTAATGATGCCAAGCATATTAAAGGGGCAAGGTTTTCTGTTATGGCTAGTCTTTCTGGTCCTACATATGACTGAGTGTACAAGATTCAGAAAACGCGTCAAATTTCATTCTTCAGCATTCATACCAGAACCATAAGACAAAGATTCCTTGCATTTATTCAAGTCTTATCCAGGGGATTTAGTCTAACAGTACAGAAATTTCTTAAGCAGATGACTCTAAACTAGGAAAAGTGACAGGAACTTTATGTTTCAGTCACATCTCCATGCCAGCAGAGCCGATGAGTTTGGTAAGTCCAAAGGTAATGGCCATAGCCATCCAACCACCAATTAAAACTCTGGCACAAGACCTCACTGCAGGAGTTTTGCCAAGAACAGCACCAACCCCTCCAAATACAAACAATGCCACGCTCACTGCAGCTACCACCACAGCCATTCTGACCTTATGGTTAGATATAAATCCAGCAGCAAGTATTGGTATTATCCCACCCAATGAAAATGCAACAGCTGAAGCTATGGCTGCCAGAAATGGATTTGGGAGTCCTTCCTTCTTGTCTTCTTCTCCTTGCTCTTCATGATTCTGTCCTCTTATTGTGTTTTCTCTCTTAATTTGAGCTAGCTCTATGTCCAGTTGAGAGTACACAGAAACAAACTCTCCTATGGCCATGCTACAAGCACCAGCAAACAATGCTGCAAAGCCGACTAGGATCATGGCGTTAACGTCTTTTTGGACAGCTCCAACACCCATCATCAAAGACGCAGTTGTAACCAATCCATCATTCGCTCCTAATATACCAGCTCGAAGCCATTGTGCCCTTTGGGAGTAGTCAAATTCTTCTTCAGGTACTTCGTTTTGGTTATGGTTATCATGGTCTTTTAGGACAGTAAGTTGGACATTGTTTTGAGCAGCCATTAAGAAATTTTTTAAGGAATTGTTTGAGAAAGGATGACTTCTTGTTTAGGATATTTTGTTTCTGAAGATCCAATCTTCCCTCTGATGGTTATATATAGAGCAGGATGACTAATAGATAATCAGCCTGAACAGTAAGTGGTGCCATATAATAATAGTAGTGTGGTGAGCACAAGGCCTGGTGGCATGCAGTTATGGATTTTATCTCTTTTTGCTGATTGCACGCTTGCTAAAACCTTGCATTTGTTTATTAACAAAGCAAATGAATCTGCAGTTTCATATTTGCCATTGATTCGCCATCTTTCTGGTCAAACCTCATTTCCAGAGACAATTCCTAGAATGTGGCCTGTGAACATGGAATGCTGTATAGGAAAGCACTCGCATGCATGAATAGAGACACAGGACATACTTTCTTTGGTATATTAAAATTGGTCAGAGTGTGCTCTCCACACTAGGGCTGAGAAGGCAAAGATTATAGTATTCCAGAGAGTGTGCCATTCACATAAAGACCACAAGCTCTTCATTTTTTAAATCCATAGTTTTAATAAAGTTGCTTCCTTTAGACCAAATATATCCACTATAAGATAACACCTACCTCATATAACAGATTGAAAGATGTCACAAGGATTAATCAAGTACCTTTTTTTTGTGTGTGTGTGTTTACTTTAAGTGACCTAATTTTTTAGGAGCTAGAAGCCTTAAGATAGTTTTTTTGACCTTTGCAAAATAAAGGGAGCAAATGAGGATGCATTGCTGTATTGGAAAGCACTTGCTTGAACATAGATATGGAAATATTTATTTGCATTATATAATTCTGGGTGCGGTGTGCTTTCTACATTAGAGGTTAAAGCAAAATATTAGAGTATACCAAGAAGTGTGCCATTCCTACAAAGGCCACAAGCTCATCAATGTTTTCTTTTGTCTTTTCTGATCTAGAATGAAGTGGAAGTTACTGTTTTTAGTCCATAAAACTTTAAATCCACTAACGAACCTCATCTTCATAATGTGTCACCACCCTTTCTTTGATCAGTTAAACAGATATTTGTCCTGGGTCTCATGGATTTTTAGACCATAGAGTTGGGGTTTTATATGGTTGAAGGTCATGTAAAACTCGTTGCATACTAGAAAAGTCTTCAGAATTGTGTTTTAAGTATTGAACCATGATATGACAGATTTTTCATCACAGGGACAAACAAAAATTAGTTTATAGTCTATTTAGGATATGGGGCATAAGAGGCAGCATAATCAAGCCATTTGAAATATAAGAGTTGGGACCTGCCATCATTGCTTGTCCTAAGGGATTATAGAAAAGTTTTGGTAGGTAGCCAATTTTCCAAGCTTGTCACTCATAGAAGTAATATGTTAACATCCCGTGGAAAGATTTTTTTTTGAGACTGCAGTACTTTGGACAAATGTACTGTCATGGGCGGCTTTCCAACCATGCCCCGTGACCCCTTGGACGCGTCCGTGGCGTCTTGACAAGCCTCCCAACGCCTAGCGCCACGGAAGGCCCCGTAGTCTTGGCTGCCACAAGTGACAAGAGCGCATGTGCCTCTGTCGCCCCACCGATATCCCTCGCCAGCGCCCAGCCGTAGGCAGCTGCCAACAGCGCCGCGGCTGTAGACAACGCCGCGCGCAGATCGTGATGCCAAAGACAAGGTTGCTGACAACGGATCTGTTTCTACCTTGAATAAAACTAAGTCCTTTCATTGTAAATCTAGAGTAGTTTTATTCCATATATTTTTATTATGATTCCCTAGCTTAGTTAGGTCAAGTCTTGTAACTTTGGTTTATTTTTTTAAGCATTATTAGGGGGCATCAAGCAATCAAAACTTTCTAGCAAGCAAACAATTCCATGTACTGGTGTCTCTCCCCCTCGACACCACGTTGCCTTTTTGTAATAGCTTTCATTAATGCAATCAAGCTTTCTTTCAATTCTCATTTCTGTTCTCTCAATTGCTCTTGACATTGGTTTTCCCGTACGATACTGACAATCTCGTCTAGCGTACGGAGGGGACCTCAGTTGGCGGACAGCAACTGCACTGACATCAGTTGCTTAGCCTTACGTCGCCCTTCCAAGGAATTTTAAGAAGGCGCCACATAACAGTTAGTATCAGAGCCTAGGCTCGATATCGGACGAGGGAATGCATTGCCATTACCACCATTTCTGACCATGGTGAATCATGGGGACCGCATTGTTGACCTTGAAGAGACGGTTGACATATTACGAACCATCATGGATACGGTGCCTGGACTAAGAACTAGCCTAGTGAAAAGGTTGAACGACATGGACCGCAGAATACTCCAGGTCGAAGTTGACATAGAAAACATCAGTCGCGATTCTGAAGGAGACCGGCAAACGACAACCATAGAGGCAACCTGAATTTTTGGTAAATTCGAGGGCCTCCAACAGGAGCGCGCCGAGGATTTAGCCTACAGGACACAATAGGTAGACAGGGTGACTTCCATGAAACAAACTATAGACAACTTGACAGGCCAGCTCAATGTTTTCAATGACGCTTGGCTTGCTTCGAGGAGGTGCAAACCAAATCGGGGTGTTGTGAACCTCTCCCCCGCGACACAAAAACTGAAAATTCCTGAGCCAAATCCATACAGTGGAGCTCGGAATGCTAAAGAAGTGGAAAACTTCATCTTTGACATCGAGCAGTACTTCAATGCCGTGGGAGGCCTAGAAGAAGCTAAGAAGGTAGCAACTGCTGCCATGTATTTTCAGGGTGATGCTAAACTCTGGCGGAAGGTGAAGTACGAATCCATCACGGACGATGAAGATGCTCTGGAGACATGGGCAGAACTGAAGGCAACCATACACCTATAGTTCTTCCTCGAAAAATGTTGAGTACAATGCAAGGAGAAAACTACGGGAGCTCTGCCAGACTAAATCAATGCGGGATTACGTGCGAGAATTCTCCGCGCTCATGCTGAACATACGTGAAAAAGACAAACTCTTCACATTCCTGGAAGGGTTAAAACCTTATGCCCATATGGAGCTGCAAAGACAAAGGGTAGATACCCTACCCAAGGCGATCTAAGCAGTGGAATGCCTTGGGGACTATCAAGTGGAAACTCGGAAGGATAGGACTCAGCTGCCTGTTCGAGCGGGATACAAAGGAGGCCAACCTAGAAATGGTGGCCCTAGCAGAAGTGGGGGAGATCAGAGTGCAACCAAATCTAAGGCTCCTTCCTCAGGCAGCAATAGTGCTGCATCAAACAACAATGATAGGGGGAGAAAGCCCCCTCAGGATGTCGCCATTGCGGCGGGCCACATTGGAATAATGATTGCCCACATGCACAAATAAACTCCCATCAAGCTCTTGATGATGGGACGGATGGTGAGGCAGATGATGCGGAGCAGACCGAACCCGTAGGTTCCTTCAATGCAATTGTTGGCTCTATTTCCGAGGCATTAGCGGGAACCAGTGCTGGTATCCGTAAGAAGAAGGACCCCTGCCCAATCACCAAGAAAGGGAAAAAGAAGGCGGATGAAAGGACTCCTCTTAAACAAGAGAGGACCTTAATGTTCGTTGAACTGAAGGTAAATGGCAAACCCATTCGGGCGATGATAGACACGGGTGCTACCTACAAATACTTGGCCTAAACTCAGGTGGAGAGCCTTGGTATAGTTGTAGGAAAGGGCAGAGGTCATGTCAAGGCTATCAACTCACCTCCTCAGCCAATGGGTGGAATAGCCAAAGAAGTACCAGTGCAGCTGGGTCCTTATGAAGGAAAATTCAACTTGCGCGTGGTGATCATAAATGAGTTCGAGTTGATAGTTGGGTTGGAATTCTTGAGGCAAACCAACACCATGCCCGTACCATATGCAGACATACTTTTGATGATGGGAGCAAACAGGGCCAAGCCCTGCATTATCCCGTGCATGCCCATGAAGATGGCCGCTGAGAACATCTCGGCCTTGCAGTTGAAGAAGGGAGTCAAAAGACATAAACCTACGTTCCTGGCTACCTTATGCATTGAAGATGTAGAACTCTCATCGAGACCTATTCCTACACCCGTAAAGGATCTACTACTGGAGTTTGAAGATGTCATACCAAAGGATATGCCAAAGAGACTCCCACCTAGGCGCACTGTGGACCATGAGATTGAGTTGGTGCCGGGTGCGAAGCCACCCGCCTGGGCGCCTTATAGAATGTCACAACCCAAACTCATCGAGCTTCGGAGACAGTTAATGGAGATTCTAGACACAGGGATCATTGTGCCCTCCAAGTCCCCATATGGGTACCCTGTGCTATTCCAAAAGAAACATGATGGTAGTCTACGACTCTGTGTGGATTATCGGGCTCTAAAAAAATCACTGTGAAGAACAAGTATTCTATTCTGCCATGGCAAACTTGTTCGATTTATTGGGGTGCGATGATGTTCACGAAAATTGACCTGAAGACATGGTATTGGCAAGTTCGTATTGCCGAGGGTGATGAATACAAGACGCCCTGTGTGACAAGATATGGGTCGTTCGACTTCCTGGTTATGCTGTTCGGCTTGACTAACGCTACAACCATATTTTGCACCCTGATGAACCAAGTATTCTGAGAGTACATTGACGAATTCGTGGTGGTCTATTTGGATGACATTATGGTTTATAGCCAAACACTGGAAGAACACCTGGAGCACTTGCGGAAAGTCCTAGACTGGTTGCTGGAGCACGAATTATATGCGAAGACATCCAAGTGCTCCTTTTCTAAAAACAAATTGACTTCCTTGGACATGTCATTGAGGAAGGGCGAATCAAGATGGACCAACAAAAGATTCAAGCTATCACAGATTGGCCACTGACCAAGGATATCCACGCCCTGAGGGCGTTCCTTGGCCTATGCAATTTCTATTGGCGATTTGTGAAAAATTACTCCCTCATCGTAGTGCCATTGACAGAACTCCTCAAGAAGGTCATGCCTTGGTATTGGGGACCCAGGCGAGCGGAGGCCTTCAGCGCATTAAAATCGGCTATGTTTAGTAGCCCCGTCTTGGCCCTCCCTGATTTGGCCAAGCCACTCGAGGTACAAACGGATGGTTCCGACTATGCTTTTGGTGGAGTCTTACTACAAGAAGGGCATCTTGTAGCGTACGAGAGACCGAAGATGAAGGATACAGAGCGGTGCTATGCCGCCCACGAGAAATAATTGTTGGCTGTCGTTCATTGCTTACGCCTTTGGAGGCATTATCTGCTGGGAACCCCGTTCGTGGTCAAGACAGACAACACAACAGTTAGCCATTTCATGACTACCCGAAGCTGAATGGCTGACAAGCCCGGTGGCAGGAATTCCTAGCGGAATTTCACTTCGACCTAGAATACCGAAGTGGGAAGACTAATCATGTTGCTGATGCGCTCAGTTGGAGAGCTGACCTAGCATTGGTGTGCCTACTCGCCACCCTAAGGGGGAGCAAAGTAGCCACCACTATAAAAGACCAAATATAGGATATACTCATCAAAGATCCTGCTGCACAGTATTTGGTTGACCTGGTAGGACAGGGCAAAACTCGTCAGTTTTACATGGAAGATGGTTTCCTGAAAGTGAAAGGGAACCGACTTTATGTTCAGGAGGAGATCTGAGAAGGACTCTTCTGGGGGAATGTCATGATACTCTGTGGGCCGGCCATCCCGGTGAAGAACGCACCATGGCATTACTTCGCCGTGCATATTATTGGCCTCAAATGGAGGATGACGTTTCTCAGTATGTGAGGACTTGTCTAGTATTCCAAAAGGACAAGTCAGACCGCTTGACACAAGCGGGACTCTTGGAACCACTAACTGTCCCAAAAAGACCTTGGGAAAGCGTTTCCCAGGATTTCATCACCAAATTGCCCAAGGTCGGAGATCTTACAACTATCTTGGTTGTAGTCGATCGGTTTTCCAAGTATGCCACCTTTATAGCAGCCTCACAATATATATTAGCAGAAGATACAACTCTTCTTCTCTCATGTCATCAAATATTGGGGCCTGCCCAAAGACATCGTTAGTGATCGCGACTCACGCTTCACTAGCAACTTTTGGACCCAGCTATTTAAGTGCCTCAGGTCAAAATTGAGTCACAACTCAATTTTTTATCCGCAATCTGATGGCCAGACGGAGCGGTTTAATGGTATGTTGGAGGAATATCTCTGTCACTTTGTAACCGGATCGAAGAAGAATTGGGTGACGCTTCTGGATGCTGCTCAACTGTGTTTCAATTCACAAAAGAGCTCTAGTACAAACAAAAGCTCATTTGAAATTATTACCGGCAGTAACCGCTACTCCCACACACCGTGAATGCACCAAACATGTCAAAATCTCGTCGAGCTGCTAGCTTCTCAAAAGAATGGAAGTGAAATTTGGAGATAGTGCAGAGTTATCTTGTCAAAGCCCAAAAGCGGATAAAGAGGCATGCTGATCAAAATCGTTGCTTTGTTGAATACCAAGTAGGAGACAAAGTGGTGGTCAAAATCTCAAAGCGGTACTTGTTTACATGGGTCCATGACCCTCGCCTATTGTAAAAATACATTGGACCCTTGTCCATTGAAAGGCACATAGGGAAAGTTGCATACCGGGTGGATACCCCGAATTGGTGGAAAATCCATTCCATCTTCCATGTCAGCCTTATGAAACCTTTTCGGGAAGACATAGAGGATCCTTCACGGATCCAACTCACAATACCCAGTATTCGAGGCCCCAATTCAACGGGAAAAGGCGTGTTGAAACTATTCTTGATGATCGGGACATTCACGCCTCAAGGAAGGATCACCAAGAGTTCTTGGTGAAATGGAAGGATTGTGATACAGAGGAGAATACTTGGGAGAGGGGAACAAACCTTAAAGCCTACAAGAGACTAATTGAAGATTATCTTGCAAGTAATGCGCCGAGGACATCGCCAACTCAGGTGGGGGAGAATGTCATGGGCGGCTTTCCAGCCATACCCCATGACCCCTTGGACGCGCCCCATGGCGTCCTGGCAAGCCTCCCAACGCCTAGCGCCACGGACGACCCCGTGGTCTTGGCTGCGCCAAGTGACAAGCGCGCATGTTCCTCTGTCTCCCCACCAATATCCCTCGCCAGCGGCCACCCGTAGGCAGCTACCAACAGCGCCGCTCGCGCAGATTGTGATGCCAAAGACAATGTTGCTGAAAAACAGACCTGTTTCTACCTTGTAGAAAACTAAGTTCTTTTCATTGTAAATATAGAGTAGTTTTATACTATGTATTTCCATTATTATTTCCTAGCTTAGTTAGGTAAAGTTTTGTAACTTGGTTTATTTTTTTTAAGCATTATCAGGGGGATCAAACAATCAAAACTTTCTAGCAAGCAAATAATTTTCTGTACCGGTGTCTTTCCCCCTCGACACCGCGTTGGCTTTTCTGTAATAACTTTCATTAATGCAATCAAGCTTTCTTTCAATTCTCATTTTTGTTCTCTCAGTTGCTCTTGACATTGTTTTTTCCATATGGCACTGACAATCTCATCTAGCGTACGGAGGGGACCTTAATTTATGGACAACAATTGCACTGACATCAACTGCTTAGCCTTACGTCGCCTTTCCAAGAAACCTCAGGAAGGCGCCGCGTAACAGTACTTATGATTAGTTTCGATGCACTACCGATGTGAGAAATATTTACACAATCAGGTCACTTATAAGGTAATTATATGTAGATATGAGTAGTATTAATTGGTAATATGTTAAGATCGGTAATTATGATAGGTTAAACTATTACAAGTTCTTTACATTTACGGTGTATATGACTTACACACTATGAGTATTAGGTTTGGCTCAAAGTCGATTTATCTGGAAAGTTAAAATATTGAGTTTTACCTTCAAACTTCAATGCGTGGTTGCAGACAATCTTGAAGCTGGCAGGCAAGCTAGCCAAGACTGATTATTGTTTTATCTTGACTGTCCTGAATTAATTTGGTGAATTATTCTTTGATGAAATTTAACTTGAACAGCACAGCTGGTTCTAGGTTTAAATAAAGAAAGAGTGTTGCGGTAGGTGGATGGCTAGTGTAAGAATAATCAAATCATTGATTAATTCTCTTATTAACGAATTTGTGGAAACGTAGCGCACAAATAGCAGAAAGCAGTTGCAGAATAACAGTTTCAGTAGTTGCAGACTTGCAATAGACTGATAGCTAACGTAGAAAAAGGCTTGCTAAGTCCTCTTATTAATGAATTCATTTGGATGTTGTGATCGACTAGAGAGGATTAGAGGAATAGTTACAGAAGATTCATATAATTGATTTAGCTTCACTGAAATGTTAGATTATGATAGTTGATGCCTAGTATATCGTGTTAAATAGAAGGTTGTGAGCCGTAGCTAATGCTTTCAGTAATAAGATCGTAAATTCAGAGCTTCAGTACCATTCTTAAGAATGCACTTCAGAATCATTACACAAAAGGAAATTTATTTGAGGTGAAACATCAATTTCTTAAGCAGATGAAACTAAACTAGCCGGGACAAGGTATTACAGGAACGTAGAGTCCTCATCACATTTCCAAGCCCATAGAGCCAATCAATCTAGTGAGGCCAAAGGTAATGGCCATAGCCATCCAGCCACCAATTAAAACTCTAGCACAAGATTTGGCCATAGGACTTCTGCCCAGAAAAGCACCAATTCCTCCAAATACTAACAATGCTAAGCTCACTGCAGCCACAATCACAGCCAACCTCACCTTATGATCTGCTATAAATGCAGCAGCAAGAATTGGCACAATGGCACCCAATGAAAATGCAATACTCGAGGCTCCGGCTGCCTGAAATGGATTTGGCAGCTGTTCCCTGTTACCTTCTTCTTCTTGCTGTTGATGTTCTTGGTCCTGTCCTCCTGTTGTTTTGTCTCTCTTCATTTGGGCTACCTCTATGTCTAGTTGAGAGTACACAGAGACAAACTCTCCTATAGCCATGCTACAAGCACCGGCAAACAACCCTGCAAAGCCTGTAAGGATCATCGTCTTAACGTTTTCTTGAACAGCTCCAACACCCATCATCAAAGATGCAACTGATACTAATCCATCATTGGCTCCTAATATAGCTGCTCGAAGCCATTGTGCTCTTTGAGAGTAGTCAAAATCCTCTTCAGGGGCTTGGTTTTGGTCATGTTGTTTGGGGATGGTAATTTGTACTTGATTTTGAGCAGCCATTAAGAAAGTTATATAATTTGTGAGGAATTATCAGCTAAAGAAGAGGATTGTTTTCTTTGAAGATGGGTGTTTAATGAAGACTCAATCTTTGTTATTTATAGAGTAGGATGACTACAAAGCTCTTCATTATTTAAATCCAGAGTTTTAAGATAGTTACTTTCTTTAGGCCAAAATCTTTATAGAATCCACTAAAAGAACACCTACCCATATAATAGAATATCCCGTAGTCACTCTATCAAATTTTGTTTTATATTTTACCCTTTTCTTGTGGTCTACGAAGTGGTGGTGTTGTTGGTCAGTCAAGATCGCTCATGTCCAAAAGATAAAGGTAGCATAGATGCGGATGTTGGGATGAATATAGGCACACCAAGTTAGATAGAATCAGAAATGAGGTTATTTGCAACAAGGTGGGTGTGACCCCTATTGAGGACAAGATGCGGGAAGTGCGGCTTAGGTGATTTGGTCATGTGAGGAGGAGGAGCACAGAAGCCCCGGTGAGGAAGTGTGAGGGGTTGACATTGGAGGGCCTACGAAGAGGTAGAGGTAGGCCAAAGAACAGGTGGCGAGAGGTGATTAGGCAAGACATGACGCCTAAGTTGCGCGGACTCTTCGATTTTGGTGCCGTCCCCGTCCGGATACGGGACGAATACGGATACGGAGACATAATACGTCCCGGATACAGTCAACTGACTTCCGACACTTTGACCGGTGTCCATTGATAAATTTGGGAGAAAAATTGAGATTTTGATTTCTCAAAATAAAAAATAAAACAGATTTAGAACAATGAAAGAATAATGTCCATCTTGGAGAATGAAAGATTTAATTTTACAATATTCATGTAAGTTTTTCATAGAGTATCTCTCAAAATTTACAATATTTTTATAGCTCTGCTTTTATTAGTCAAATCCCGCACCTGTATCCATATCCGGTTCCGCATCCCCGAATCTTTCAAAATTTAGATTTTACCAAATTCGATACTCGGATCCGTCCCCGTATCAAGTGCCTGCACCCGCGTCCGAGCAACTTAGCATGGCGCAGCTTCAGCTGACCGAGGACATGACCCTTGTTAGGAATGTATGGAGGTCGATGATTAGGGTAGTCGAGCAGGTAGTCTAGAGTGTTCATAACAGTCGTATTGACATGTAGTCTCGCTTTCTGTTGGTAGTAGGTTTTTTTATTACTAACTGTTGTTTTCTGTCACGTTGATCACCTTACTATCTAATTGTTTTATTTTGCTTTTATATGACTTTTTAGTATTGTCCCTTCTTGGCTATATTTTCATTAGTGTGGTGCTTATGCTTTCATGAGCCGAGGGTCTATTGGAAACGTCCTCTCTATCTTCACAAGGTAGGGATAAGGTCTGCATACACACTACTCTCCTCATACAACCATAGAAATGAAGAAACCCACTATTTATTGTGAGACCCCATGTGTTTTTTTTTCTTCTCTCTTCTCTTACGTAACG
>ML398473.1:13413-32338 GCA_005239525.1 Nicotiana knightiana | reverse complement strand
TATATATATATATATATATATATATATATCTTTCGGTCCAAATCTCCTCAATGATAAAACCACTGGAACTCAGTCCGCAACTCAGAGTTTGTCATGCAATGCAGTACATGGGGAAAGCTCCCGGAATCACGTCCGTAGTCCCAATTTAAATATGCAATGCAGTACAGGGGGAAAACTCTCGGATCTCGGTTTGTAGTCCCAATTTAAATATGCAATGCACTACAGCGGGAAAGCTCCCGGATCTCGGTCCGTAGTCCTAATTTAAATATACAATGTAGTGCAGGGGGAAAGCTCCCGGATCTCGATCCATAGTCCCAATTTAAATATGCAATACAGTACAGGGGGAAAGCTCCCGGATCTCGATCCGTAGTCCCAATTTAAATATGCTATGCAGCCACGGAGGAAAACAACCAGAATGCGATAGAAACAACATATATTGCCACAACCGGCGCAAAAGCGAACAAGACCGAATGCAAAGTGCGATGAGCAAATCAATACAAGACTTAAATCACAAAAATGGTAAAAACTCACTCATAAGATGTAGCCACTGAAAGGAATGCCAAACACAAAGAGAAAGCAACATAACAAGGGGAAAACAAGGCAAATATAGCAACGATTCTATATATTCAAGTTCGCAACCAAGAAACCAAATCATCCCGGCAAGGGAATCAGCTATAACCAATCTCACTTAGACAATTAGCTTCACCGAATAAACTCAGTTTGAACAAATGCTCAGTAAATATGCAGCATCAAAGAAATACCATCAACATGGGCGGTCATCAATTAAACCTAAGTAGTACTTAAGGGAAAATCATTTAAATCGCAATGTATGACTCACAGGCATGCTTGACCAACGTATAGATATTCCAATTACTTGTTAGACAATTATAGGGCGAGATTATACTAGTTTTAGTCACATAAGCAGCGTATGAAGAAAGATATAGTATAACGGTATGAAAAGCAAAGTCTTCACTTAAGTCAATTAAGATCATATAAGAAACAAAGAATGCTAGGCAAGTACTTCTAATTTGAGCAGGAAGAGATGAAACTAGAAATCAGTAATTCATATATAACAATTTCAATTCATACATGGGGAACATAAGGACCAAAAATCCTAAAAAGGTAATCTATTTGCAAATAAGACAGAGTACACACTCGTCACCTCGCGTACGCGGGCTACAATCAACGTAGAAGACCCAATCCTAATGGGAAGTTCCCCACAAAAGGTTAGGCAAGATACTTACCTCAAAGATGACAACCCGGTACTCAAAAATAGACTTCTCGGGCGGGAAGGCCTCCGGATGGCTCAAAATCAACTAATACAACTTCAAAATACATATAAAACATATAAGGAACTATTGCGAATAATAAAGTCTCAACCTTTACAATATTATAACAATCGACCCAAACGTCGACCCCCGAGCCCGCACCTTGGAACCCGACAAATTTTACAAGTTCTGATTACCCATTCCGATACGAGTTCACCCATACTAAATTTATCCAATTCCGATAACATTTGGTCTTTCAAATCATGATTTTTTATTTTAGAAGTTTTATTCCAAACCCACAATTCCCTCAACCCAAAACACAAATTAAATGTTAAAAACAAGAACTAATTCATGGAATATAATTAATATAGTGGAAGAACACTTACCCATTAGATTTGCGTGAAAACCCCCCAAAATGGCTCCCAAATTCGAAGTCCAAAGCTCAAAATGTGAAGAAAATGGATAACCCTCGTTTACATGAATCTGCCGAGGACATCCGCACCTACGACCACTTAACTGTACATGCGCAATCGCAGGTGCGAAACACAAACCGCACATGCGCTCCTACCCGCACCTGCGCCCAAGAATCGCCCGTGCAGGGGCCGCACCTGCGCCCCAAACTTCCACACCTGCAGAGGCTGCCCAGTCCGCTTATCTTCGCACCTGCTTTCTCTTTACCGCACCTACGAAGCTCGCACCTGCGGTCCCCTATCCGCAGGTGCGACCACACCAGAACAGCAGCACCAACTGCATTTCCAAACTTCAAGCCTACCGATAACCGTCATAAATCATCCTGAGCCCCTCGGGATCTCAACCAAATACACCAATAGGTCACATACCAACGCATGAACATAGTCGAACTTTTGAAACACCCAACACAACATTAAAACACTGAATAAATCTCGGATTCAAGCCTAGAATTTTTAAACTTCAAAAATACGCCAACGATGCCAAAACCAACCCAAACCACATCCGAATAACCTGAAATTTTGCGCACATGGCACAAATGATGCTACGAACCTATTCCAATTTCCGAAATTCCATTTCGACCCCGATATCAAAATTTCACCCATCGGCCGAAATCGCTGAAATCCTAACTTTCGCCAAATTACCTCAAATCACTCTCCGGACCTCTAAATCCAATTCCAGACACGCGTCTAAGTCCAAAATAATCATACGAAGCTGTTGACATTAACCAAAACTCATTCCGAGGCCGTCTACACAAAAGTCAAACCTCCGATCAACTTTCTTCACTTAAGCTTCAAAATTTGAAAATTCTCTCCCAAACTGACTCCGGATTAACCGGTAACTGAATCTAACCATGCACACATGTCGATATACAAAAAGTGAGGCTGTTTATGACCTTATACCACCAAACGGAGCTTAAATTCTCAAAACGACCGGTCGGATCGTTACACTAAGGGGGTAAGAAGGCTAAGGGAGCTACTAGGGTGAAAGTGGGGTTTTGGAACATAGGAACTTTGACTAGAAAATCTGTAGAGTTAACGAAGATTCTTGAGAAAAGGAATATTAATATAGCTTGTGTACAAGAGACTAGGTGGGTAGGAGATAAGGCGCGGGATGTGGGCAGTTTCAAACTTTTGTATTCTGGGAGGCTGAGGGGTAGGAACGGGGTAGGTATTCTTGGTTGATAAGGACCTCCGTGAACTAGTGGTGGAGGTTAGGAGGGTGAATGACAGGCTGATGACTGTTAAGCTAGTTGTTAGAGGCTTTACTTTGAACATAATCAGTGCATAGGCACCCCAAGAAGGCTTGAATAAGGAAGTTAAAAGGCGTTTCTGGGAGGATTTGGATGAGATGATGCGTGGTATCCCGCATACCCAGAAGTTTTCTTTGGAGGAGATTTCAACGGCCATATCGGAGCAACGTCTGGAGGGTACGATGATGTGCATGGTGGCTATGGTTTTAGAGATAGAAACAGAGGAGGAACGTCTTTGCTAGAGCATTTTATTTGGTGATAGAAAACTCTAGTTTCCCGAAGAAGAGGGAGCACTTGGTCACCTTCCGGAGTTCGGTGGCCGATACTCTGATTGATTATTATTGTGCAGGAAGTCTGATAGAGCTCTTTGAACGGATTGCAAGGTCATCCCGAGTGGGAATCTCTCGACCCTTCATAGGCTCCTGGTCATGGACCTTGAGATAGTGAGGAAAAGGGTGATGTATATCCAACATAGGATCAAGTGGGGATCCTTGACAGAAGCTAAATCGCAGGAGTTGGGGGTCAAGCTGGTGACTATGGGGGCTTGGAGGAGTAGTGGGATACAAGCACTATGTGAACCATGACTGCGCAGTGCATTAGGAAAGTTGCGAGAGAGGTATTAGAGGTCTCAAAGGGTTACTCTGGTGGTCATAAGGGAGAATGGTGGTGGAATAGAGAGGTGCAAGGAAAAGTGGAAACCAAGAAAATAGCGTATCTTAAGCTAGTGGAAAGTGTAGACGAGGAGGAGAAGAGAGCGAATAGAGAGCATTATAAATTGGCTAAGAAATAGGCAAAGCTAGTAGTTACGGCGGCCAAGACTGCATTTTTTAGTTGTTTGTATGAGGAACTCGAGGGCCGAGGTGGGGATAAGAGGTTGTTCAGGTTAGACAAGGCACAAGAAATGAAGGCGTGGGACTTGTACCCAGTGAAGTGCATCAAGGACGAAGAAGGTAGAGTTTTGTTGGATGAGGGGCTTATCCGTCAGAGATGGTAGACTTACTTCCATTATCTCTAGAACGAGGAGGGGAGCATGAGCACTATATTGGGTGATCTGGAACTCTCCGGGAGTCGTTGTGACTTTGGGTATTGTAGGCGGATTAGAGTTGATGAAGTTGAGGGAGTTATGCGTAAGATGAGCAGGGGAAAAGCGACTGGGCCGAATGAAATCCCCGTGGAGTTTTGGAAGAGTGCGGGCAAGGCAGGCTTGGAGTGGCTCACTAGGCTATTTCATGTCATTTTTAGAACGAAGAAGATGCCTGAAGAGTGAAGGTGGAACACGATGGTTCGTTTATACAAGAACAAGGGTGATATCCAAAATTACAATAAATATCGGGGTATCAAGCTGCTTAGCCATACTATGAATGTCTGGGAGAGAGTGGTAGAGCTAAGGGTAAGGAGAAGTGTGTCTATTTTTCGAGAACCGATATGGGTTTATCCCGGGGCGTTCGACTACAGATCCATCCACTTTATTAGGAGATTGATGGAGCAGTATAGAGAGAGAAACAAGGACTTGCATATGGTGTTCATCGACCTAGAAAAGACGTACGATAAAGTTCTGAGGGAAGTTTTGTGGAGATGTTTGGAGGTTATAGGTGTATATGTTGCCTAGGTTAGGTTGATTAAGTATATGTATGATGAAGTAAATACCCAAGTGAGGACGGTGGGTGGAGACTCGGACCATTTTCCGATTATGATGGGGTTGCATCAGTGGTCGGCACTCAGCCCTTTTTTGTTTGCCCTAGTGATGGACGTACTGACGTGCCACATCCAAGGGGAGGTGTCATGGTGCATGCTATTTGTAGATGATATTGTATTGATTGACGAGACATGAGACAGTATGAACACGCAATTAGAGGTATGGAGGCAGACTCTGGAATATATAGGTTTCAAGTTGAGTAGGACCAAGACAGAATAATTGGAGTGCAAATTCAGCGATGACACTTAAGGAGGGGAAGGGTAGTTGAGGTTGGACTGGCATGTCATTCCTAAGAGAGTGAGCTTTAAGTACCTTGGATCTATTATTCTGAGGGACGGGGATATTGATGAAGATGTCACACATCGTATTGGGACAGGATGGATGAATGGAGACTTGTTTCCGGGGTTTTGTGTGACAAGAAGGTGCCACCGGAACTTAAGGGTAAGTTCTACAGAGTGGTGGTCAGACCGACGATGTTGTATGGGGATAAGTGTTGGCCAGTCAAGATCGCTCATGTTCAGAAGATGAAGGTAGCAGAGATGAGGATGTTGAGATAGATGTGCGGTCACACCATGTTAGATAGGATCAGAAATGAGGTTATTCGCAACAAGGTGGGTGTGGCCGCTATTGAGGACAAGATGCGGAAGCGCGACGTAGATGGTTTGGTCATGTGAGGAGGAGGAACACAGACGCACCGATGAGGAGGTGTGAGAGGTTGACATTGGAGGGCCTACGGAGAGGTAGAGTAGGCCAAAAAAGAGGTGGGGAGAGGTGATTAGGCAAGATATGGAGCAGCTTCAGCTGACCGAGGACATAACCCTTGATATGAAGGTATGGAGTTCAAGGATTAGGGTTGTAGAGTAGGTAGTCTAGAGTGTTCATAGCAGTAGTATTGACACGCAGTCTCGCTTTCTGTTGGTAGTAGGCTCTTCTTACTAACCTTTGTTTTCTTTCATTGTTGATCAACTTACTGTCTTGTTATTTTTGTTCTGCTTTTATATGGCTTTTTGGTACTGCCCCTTCGTGTCTATATATTCATTAATGTGGCGCTTATGCTTTCCTGAGCCAAGGGTCTATTGGAAACAACCTCTCTACCCTCACAAGGCAGGGGTAAGGTCTGCGTACACACTACCCTCCCCAGATCCCACAGTGTGGGATAGTATTGGATATGTTGTTGTTGTCGTTGAGTAAATTCTGTTTATTTATAGATAATGTTTGCAAGTCAAAATAATTATTGAGTGTAGCTTTAAATATTATATAAAATTTTAATCAATTTAAAGTTCTAAATGTTCAAAAAAAAAACTAACATGAAAGGTATTATAATTATGGTACAAACTTCATATACGTAAATAATTTATTTAAAATAAAATATTATTGATTTAAAATTTAAAATAATAAAATTTTCTATACAATCAAATAAATATTTACTTAATAACTAAAATTTTAGTTGATTTAACAGTTTTAATATTAAATAAATAATTAAATATCGCGAACAAAATTTACGTCTAAAAATATAAAATAATTAATAAAAGAGATAAATTATTAAACCAACGTTGATATCCCTATCAAATGCACATACCTAATGTCTATACGTAGAATAAGGGGAAAAAATTAATAAACAAATTGTTTGAATGGTATAAGGTAAACTGGTAAACTTGATTGATTTTGATGTCCTAATATACTAAAATTACATGTGTAATCACGCAAATAAGAAAATTTTAATAAGTAAAGCTTTAGTTGACATCAAAGTATTAAATATTAGGGTCATAGTTAAATGAATATTTTGTCTAGTGTAAATTTTATTTTAAAAGGGTAAAATGATGAACGATATTTCGCTAAGGCCTTCGTGCTTTTAATATAGACGAACGATATTTTGTCTAGTGTAACTCTAGTCTTAGCATACATGCTTTATGCGTGTATACAATAATAATTAATATATACATTCCTTTATGAATTACAAGAATATTTTTACATGATGTATTTCGGTTATAAAATAAAAATTAAAAGCTTATATAATGATGAATATTGATCCAATTTAGCTAGCTCATTATGAAAAAATCGTGCCAGTAAAAGTCTTCATATGCCTTATTATGATTTCTGAGAATTTCTTTGGAAATATCTTATAAAAAATATTGATATTATATAACTTAATACTCGAAACAAACAAGCGACACAAAAATAATTCATTACAATTCTCCAAAGATTTGTCTAATGCAAATTAAAAAATTACATTTTTTGGTCTTTTAGACATTTGGGAATGTAGATGTTGGCTTTATAGCTCCTAAGAAAAAAAGTGACATTGTAAAGACTAAAAATTACCAACATTAAGTTAATATTTTATAATAAATAACTTAATAAATTATAATAATAATAATAATAATAGGAACTTATTATTTTTTGGACAAATGCAAAGGGAGAAAAATTAATAATCGCTCATTTAGAATATATTTTGTCTTCTACTATTTCATCCTTATTAGTTTAAGTTTATATTTTTATCAATTTAATTCTCAATACTATATTGTAACTGTGTTTGTGTTTTTTTAGTTTCTTTTACCATCAATACTATTATGTACGGTACAAGTTTTGCAATTACTTATACGATGAATTTGTAAAAATAATTAAATTAGATTTTCTAACTAATTAGTTGTCAAAAACTTATTTTGTTAAATTAATTCAAAAACTTAATTATTCATTCTGAACATTAAAATTTAAATTCTTAATATTAGCTTATCCCAAGTTTAATATTTAACAATAACTATATTATTATCCAATAAAAATTATATGTTCAAAGGATAAAAGTATCTTCACGTAGAGAATTTTATTTATTTTTACAACTTTAAATATTAGAAAGATAATTAAACTATAGTGGGTAAACTTGTTTGATCAACATATGATTATAATAAATTCTAAAATTTAATTATTTTCAACCACTTTATTAGAGTATAAAAATCTAAATCCTACCCCACTCGTTTAAGTAAAATGCCAAAATAAAAAAGTGACTACTACCTCATAATGTTAACATGTTTAAGACAAAACAGTTAGAGTGGGATTAATCTATATAATTAAAATAAGGAAAAAAAGTCAAATTTTAGTTGATTTCAAAGTCCTAAATATTAAAAAATTAATTAAATGACTATTCGTAGATAATAGGAAATTAATTGAATGAGTATTCCTAAATATTAGAAAAATAATTAAATGACTATTTTGTCTACTGTAAACTATAATTTTGAAAGGTAGAAATGGCAAATGGTGTTTCGCTAAGAGCTTCGTGCTTTTAATATAGTAGTATATAGATAGATTTATATAGGAACCTGCTCAAAAGGTTGTAATTTTCACCTACGGTATTATGGACTTGAAGCATAATGACTATGAAGTATAAACAAGAAACTAGACCCAATGACGTTGAAAATGGATGGTCTTGATTTCTTGACTCCATGGGTAAACCTTTAAAGTAAAAAGTAAAAAGTACTACCACAGTAGTAAACCTTTAAAGTAAAAAGTAAAAAGTACTACCACAGTAGTAAACCTTTACGTTGCTGATACAATCGAACAGTCTAACCCAACCAGATTGTTAACACTTTTCATTTCAATGATTGAAACAGCATGAGATTTTCTTGTTAAGCTTACATGTACATAATGGTACCAAAAGAAAAGGAAATTTAACTTTCTTCCAGTGAATTTGGGTAATGGCGGAATAAACAACAATTGTGTAGCTTGTTCATAGTTTTCTACCTGCCACGACCACCATCAACAATAAAAAGTTGTGTCGCCTATACAAATAAGGGAACAATGCACATGACAATCCTGGAACTTAGATGGCAATGAGCAACCAACTACATCTTTAGTCTTCAAGTGCTGCTATCTCATACCTAACTTCTTCCAAATGTTCATTTATTGTTGTTACTGCATCTTGAACACCTTGAATAGCCTCCTTGAGAGCATTATCAAATTCTGCATCAGCTTCTGCTTCTTCAGTGCCTGAAGCTTCCGTTATCTTTTGGATGTGCACGCATTCATGTACACTTGCCTTACTGTATCTACAATTTTCATGACTAACCAGACGCTCTGAGGGACGGCCAGCTTTTTTCAAGACTTGTATTGTGGCGGTCTGCATTGTGAGAAAACATCAACCAAAATCATATGGAATCTTGTCCCGTATCTCAAATACTCACACAAAATCCATCTCACAAACATTGAAAATTTGGACTAATTATAGAAACTAGGATAAATAGGAAAATAAAAGTTAATCATGGGAAGATATTTTGAGCAAGGATAATGGAGAGAGTTAAATTATTACTCACTTTGTTCCATTTTATACATCATTAATCCCTTTTTAGTTCCTTCCTAAGAGATTGACATCTTTCTACAAAATACTTAAGTAACATGACATGGTCAATCAGAAGGGACAAGTCTAAGGCCACTACATACTAATGCTACTTTTCGTATGTCTTATACATTTAGTTTACAAGTCGGTATTTCTTTCTTAACTTCATATCCCGTCAAACACCGCATATAAAATGAAACAGATTAGTTCATACAAGTCTAAAATATATGTGCATTATCATAATTACGTCCTTAATAACACATCAAATTATCATCGTTATTACGTGTATTAGTTGAAGCTGCCATTAGTTTTCGCTACATGTTTCCAACTTCCTTTTCTGGAAAACTTGGTGAAATATTTTTCAGTTTGGTCAGAGCTAGGCTACTAAAAACTGATAAGCAAATCTGATCCCTGCAACTGCTACATCAGCATAGTGCGTATCATCTAGCATTTTAAATTTTGGGTATTAAGGCCACCATGTTCTCAAAATGCAATTTTAAAGTATTAAGTAATTTCTTTCCTTTATTGATGATTTGGAAGCCAAACCTAATGCATAACAGCAATGGTCAAACAAAACTAGAAGCGTAAATTATGAAGAGGTTGCCAACAAAATACCAAAATATTTTATGGAAATTTGTTGATGCAGAGCATCTATAAGAAGAGAAAGCTCTCATTCAAGTTTGTTGCGTAATTCCACAGGTATGATTACAGATATAGCACTTTTTGTTCGATTCAGTACACAATTACAGCACTTATAGCCTGTTTGGCCAAGCTTCTCAAGAGGCCAAAAATATTTTTATCCCAAAAACACTTTTTTTTCCTAATTTGAGGTGTTTGGCGAATCTTTTTTGGGGGAAGAAGTAGAAAAAAGTAGTTTCTTCCCAAAAGCAGAAGCAGAAACAGTTTTGACTTTTCTTCTTACCTAAAATACTCTTAACAAAATATAGTATATACCAAAATAACCGTTAAACCTAATATTTAGGATATTAACGTATAAGTATTTCTTCTTATTTTTAGGATAGCTTTCTAATATATAGTGACTTTAGGGGTGAATGCTTTTATATTTGTTGAATGAATTTTAACATATTTAACTTATATTAAAAGAATTAAATACTTTTTAATTTTATTTTCATATTTTACTTTAATAAAATAAAAAGATTTAATTATTACCTATAATAACAAAATTTTGAGATTATTTATTTACTTATAATATTAACCTAAGTTGCGCGAACTCTTCGATTTTGGTGTCGTCCCCGTCCGGATACGGTCAACTGACTTCGGACACTTTGATCGGAGTCCATCGACAAATTTGGGAGAAAAATTGAGATTTTGATTTCTCAAAATAAAAAATAAAACAGATTTAGAACAATGAAAGAATAATCCATCTTGTAGAATGAAAGATTGAATTCTATAATATTCATATAAGTTTTTCACAGAATATCTCCCAAAATTTACAATATTTTTATAGCTCTATTTTTTATTAACCGGATCCCTGCACCCGTATCCATATCCAGATCCGCACCTCCGAATCTTAAAATTTAGATTTTGCGAATCCAATACTCGAATCCGTACCGGTATCGAATACCCGCACCCGAGTCCGAGCAACTTAGATATTAACTATTAAGTAAATCTATTCATGTCCTTATTCGTAATTTGATACTTAAAAGCACTTTCTGAAAAGCTTGGCCAAACACAAATTATAGCTCAAAAGTGCTTTTCAAAGTGATTAGCCGAACACAAACTGCTTCTCTCAAAAAGTACTTTTTTCAAAAGCACTTTTGAAAAAAGAACTTCTCAAAATAAGCTGATTTCTCCAGCTTGGCCAAACAGGCTATTAAACAGTGTGAAATTGTTTCGAAGATCAAAGAAACTAGCACATCTAATGTTTTACATTATTTTCCCAACTCCAACTTATATGGAGAATGTAACTTAAGATATACACAGTCTAAGCAACTAAATCACAGTAACTTGAGATTCACTTCCGAACTTTCTCGTTGAGGACAAAATTCTGATGTGAGTTTAAGTATGAAATGTCCATACAAGTTTTGGGATAGAGGGAATTGTAGAGTAATTTCTCAGGTTCATGATAGGGAGCTATGTAAGAAAGGTAAACGGTACAAGGCCAATGAATGAAGTTGATAAAATTAAGTTGAAGTTGCAGATAGAAGCTTAGTCTGGACAAAATTTACAGATTGGGAGTCATGTCACGAATGAGATTTGAATTGAATGAGGTACTCAGGTATTCTTTATAAAAGTATAAAGTAAGTCATCAAGCAAAATCATACAAGAAAAGGATCTTAAAAGAAATCCTTCACACTATTGATGGAACCTTTTCAGATGACCTAAATACTGAATTGCACAGATTACACAAAGGAAAAAACCGGAACAATGAAGTTTCACCTTTACTCTTTTATCAGCATGAGTTTATTGAAGCCTGTATGCATAACGAGTATAGAAAACCCCAAGAATATTCAAACCATATTCTGTCCATAACAAGGAGCCAGAACCTGTTCAATAAATAACCCCTTATTGATATATTTATTCCATTTATCACTATCTCCCTGCCAACTTTTAGGGTGTGTTTTGGTATGAAGGAAAACATTTTCCCGGTTTTTCATATTTGGTTGGCTTAAATATTTTTCTCATGAACTCAGTTTCCTCCGATTGGAGGAAAATGTTTTTCCCATAAAGAGAAGGGAAAACATTTTCCAAAACTCTTTTTCAACCTTTCCACCCTATTCTCTATCCCCACCAACCCACCCCCACAACCCGCACCCCCCACCCTCGCCCCATCCCCCATCCTCACCTTCCACACCCCCACCCTAAATAGAAATATTATTTATAATACTTTCTGTTCATGTTATAGATATTCAACAAATGAGTATTTTTTTTTTCATGATATAATTTTTTTTTTTTAAAAAGTACTTTCTTTTCATGATGTAGATGTATTTTCTTTCATTTCAACAAAATGATGTAGTAAAAAGTATTTTCTTTTATTTCAACAAAATGATATAGCTAGTAAAAATTATTTTCTTTCATTTCAACAAAATGATGTACATTTCAACAAAATGATGTAGTAAAAAGTATTTTCTATTCATTTCAACAAAAAGAGTATTTTCTTTTCATGATGTAAAAAAAGTAGTTTCTTTCGTTTCAACAAAATGAAATTTTTTCTTTCATGATGTAGAAAAAGTTTTTCTTTTATTTCAATAAAATGAGTACTTCATTTCATGTTGTAGAAAGAGTACTTTCTTTTTCAATCAAAAAAAAAGTATTTTCTTTTTTGTTATGGAGCACAAATTTCAACGCTGTTTTTGTGTAAAAAAGTAAAGCAATACATTACTTCCTTTTGGTTTGAGTGAATTTTTAAAGGATAAATTCTTGANGGGGGGGGGGGGGGGGGAGGGTGAGGATGAGAAGAGTAGCATAAAAAATTATTTTCTACTCTCTAACTAAGCACTAGAAATATTTTCCGGAAAGGTTTTTCACTCACCAACCAAACAAGGGAAAATAAGTGATAAAATCACTCATTTTCCATGAGAATATTTTCTAGGAAAACAATCATTTGTGCCAAACACACCCTTAGTCTATTTTAAATCATTAAGGCAAAGGTAAGCTCTCTTACTGCAATTTGCTCCACACAGATCCTCGAACAACGATTTAATTAAAAATGGAGCACTCAACAGCTGCTCTCAATAATCAAATTCCAACTTTTGTAGGTGCTCATAAGCTCCTCATCTTCATCACCTTTCTACATGAATAGATTATTAACAAGTCCAATAATGTTATGACTAACAAAACTCAGATGCGCAAGTTTCTCGTAAGACGTAAACAAGCTAGTCTATCCAAATAGAGGCAACAAATTGAACAACAAAAACATAAAGAAAAACGAGGGCTAAGCCAAGCACGGTCAGAACAATTCAAGATTAGGACAGGTAACCCCTTTGAGCATTATGCATGTAAAACAGAAAAGTTGTATGTTTTGACTACATTAAGAAGAGCCACTGATGCACAGAAACAAAAAATCCACGAAAAACAAACTAATGGACAGCTTTTATATATATATATATATATATATGTGTGTGTGTGTGTGTGTGTGTGTGTGTGTGTGTGTGTGTGTGTATATAAAATAACTAACTGCAAATTTAGGGACAAAGAATTACCAGTTGGAGCTTGATTTTTTCTTGATTTTGAATAGATCTCAGAAGGTGAGCCAGATCCTCCCGGAAGCAATGGGGAGTTAGAAACTGAGACTCCATTTCAAGGACCTGGAGTGGTGAAGATACTTAGAAATTGCAATTGTTCAGAGCTACAAGCAAAACCACAGTTGCGAACAGCAGAATGTAGGATTAAAACACTACTGGTAGAGTTGGGGTATAGTGAATGATGATAGTGAAAGGATCATAATAGTGTATTAAGGGGCTTGTGGATGGGATGGAATACCTTCTATCTCATGTTTGGCTATGCATCATGTGTAGGATGATAGCTGAGATTGCTTACTTCTGAACACTTGTAATTTCACTCTTTGTGTAATTATTATAGACACTAAGAAAATTTATAAATATTACTTGGGAGTCACAGGGCTTGGTGCGGGTCAATGGGAGGGAAAGGGTCAAAGATGGACTCTGTAATTTCACAGTGTGTAATTATTATAGATACTAAGAAAATTTATAAATATTACGTGGGAGTCGCAGGGCTTGGTGCGGGTCAATGGGAGGGAAAGGGTCAAAGATGGACTCTTCATCCCTATCTGGAAGGAGATAAGCAGGTAAAAATTAAGGGGTTTTCTCATAGGGAGGATTACAGCGTGAGTGAATTGTTATTTCATAGATAAAGTTGGGTTAACAATTCTATCTCTTAATCCTCTCTCCCGCTCCCTCAAAACAAACCAGAAGCTAGACTAATATCTGCAGGATGCATCAGTATACTGACCTGTTTTGAACAATCATTAAATTCAACAGTGATCTCACTGCATAGCTGTTGGTAAGTTGATTCTACTCCCGAAACCATAAAATCTTCAAAACCTCTGTAAGTTGAAGGGCATGAATAGACCATTTAGAACTGCAACTCATCCATATTAAAAGATAAAAGAAAGATGATACCTCATTTGCTCTAAAAGCAAAACATCAAACTCAAGCCACAGCAATCAAATTTGACATGAAAAAAGCTATTGCTACGATAATCAGATCAGATTGGTTTTCTGCCCATAGATGGGCAAAATACGAATGAGAAACAGACATACTTATATATAGCTAAAACATCAAAATTCAGTAATGAATATCATAAAGCTTGAATGCCAAACAACTGCCCATCTCCCTCATCTTCCATGCTAGTTCTCTTACCTCCTCCTCTTTTTCTTTTTAGTTTTTTCAGTGTGAGGCTACAGTGGTTTCCAAGACATCACTGAAAGTTGGCAAAACAAAAAGACCTTTCTTCTGATAAGCAAATATTTGTTTTCATTTAACACACAGGAACCAAGGAGGTGCTACATCATTTGTAAGCAAAAGAACTTACAACTACAAAGATCTCAAACAGTCCACCAAATAATCTTTGCCATTCACATCTCTCCGTGTCAAAAATAAAAAAGTAAATGGCTTAGAGCACTTAAATATGTGTACGGTGTGCGAACTTCCTACCACCTTCTATTTGCTTCCTTGAAAATAGGTAAGAAAGTCATTTCCTAAAGTTCTGGTAAAAATTCCTTGGTCTTTCCTAGCATGACCTGTGCAGTTCCATTATAACAGCAGGATACTGCAGTTACTTCAATACAGTGCAAGAAAAGGTGGTTAAAGATTCTTCACCTCTTCCACACACGTAACATCTAGTTTCACAGTGGTCTCACCATCTTCTGATAGTTTGTCTATAGTTGATGCAGCTTCATTAACCACAGTACACACCCAATAGAAGAACACTTTAAACAACAATAACAACAACAACATACCCAATATTGTCCCACACCATGGGGTCTGGGGAGGGTAATATGTACGCAGATCTTACCCCTACCTTGTGAGGATAGAGAGACTGTTTCCAATAGACCCTAGGCTCAGGAAAGCATAAGCACCACATTAATGAAAATATAGACACGAACGGGCAGTACCAAAAAGCCATATAAAAGCAGAATAAAAATAACAAGACAGTAAAGTGATCAACAATGAAAGAAAACAACGGTTAGTCATAAAAACCTACTACCAACAGAAAGCGAGACTGCGTATCAATACTACTGTTATGAACACTCTAGAATACCTACTCTACTATCCTAATCCTCGACCTCCGTACCTTCCTATCAAGGGTCATGCCCTACGTCAGTTGAACCTGCGCCATGTCTTGCCTAATCACCTCTCCTCGCCTCTTCTTTGGCCTACCTCTACCTTTCCGTAAGCCCTCCAATGTCAACCTCTCACACCTCCTCACCGGGGCGTCTGTGTTCTTCCTCCTAACATGACCAAACCACCTAAGCCGCGCTTCCCGCATTTTGTCCTCAATAAGGGCCACACCCACCTTGTCGCGAATAACCTCATTTCTGATCGTATCTAACCTGTTGTGCTCGCACATCCATCTCAACATCCACATCTCTGCAACCTTCATCTTCTGGACAGAGCGATCTTGATTGGCCAACACTCAGCCCCATACAACATCGTTGGTCTGACCACCACTCTGTAGAACTTACCCTTAAGTTTCGGTGGCACCTTCTTGTCACACAAAACACCGGAAGCGAGCCCCAATACGATGTGTGACATCTTCCTCAATCTCCCCATCCCCTGAATAATAGACCCAAGGTACTTAAAACTCCCTCTCCTAGGGATGACCTGCGAGTCCAGTCTCACCTCCTTCTTTTCCTTGAGTTTCGCCACTGAACTTACACTCCAAGTATTCTATCTTGGTCCTGCTCAACTTGAAACCTTTAGATTTCAAGGTCTGCCTCCATACCTCTAATTGCGCGTTCACACGTCTCGCGTCTCGTCAACCAATACAATCATCTGCAAACAACATACACCACGACACCTCCCCTTAAATATGGCGTGTCAGTCCATCACCGGAGCAAACAAAAAAGAGCCGAGTGTCGAGCCTTCTCAACGACACTACACACCCAATAGAAGAACACTTTAGAGATGGAAAAAAAAATTCTTATCATTGCAATCCTTATCCAAGCCTTCTTATCAAAGTCCAAACCTTTCTTCAAATAAGAGAAGCAACCCGTGGATTGGGTTATAAGAGAGTCAATGTCTCAACATGCGACCAAAGGAAGAGTGCTCAGCTCAATGATTTTGATAAGGAGTACACAACTCTATATTTTAACTTGAAACTGGCACTAACCCCTCCTTGTCAAAATGAAATCCAGGTTTACACTTCTTGATATAAACTTGGCAGCAGGAGCAGTGATGAGAGGAAGCATGACCAGGGTATTAGATATGAGCATCTAATCCATCTTCGTCTAGGACAAGTAAAATAAGGGATGTCAGGGTAATTTGGAGGTAAATCTAGTGGTAGGGGTGTTCGTTGGTCGGTACGGTACGGTACGATATTTATATTTTGGTTCAGTACTTTCGGTATTCGGTTTCTTAAAATGCTATACCAATACCGTACCTAATTAAATTCGGTATGGTTCGGTTTTTCTCCTTTCGGTTGCGGTTTATCAGTACGGTAACTTCGGTTTATCCGGTATGAATACTAACTAGTGCGTAGAGTCATAGACTATAATATTCTTAATTAAAGCACTCAAAAGTACAAAACTAAAAAAGTTTGTTGACAAAAGTTTTGTGCAAAACCAGAAAATATCAACCTAGAGAGAGAAAATTGTGCATAAAGGAATAAATTTGGTCATTAGAAATGTCTTGTTACTTGCTTAGGGTTAATTGATGAACTTATAAAATAAAGGAAAATAAAATTTTAAATATTTTATATTTATGTTATAATTAATAATATGTGTATTGTGTAATATAACATATATTTCGGTACGGTATCGGTATTTCGGTATTTTATTTTCAAATACCAAATACCACACCTAATACCAAATTATTTTTAAAACTTAAACCAAATACCATACTGAATACCAAAATATCGAATACCAAATTACCAAAATTTTCGATTTTGGTACGGTAATTTGGTATTTACCAAATTATGCACAGCCCCATTTAGTGGCAATGCAAAAACTCCGAAAGAGGTATAAACTCCTCCACAACAGCTATACCTGGATGACAGTCGAAATTGACTCGAAATTGGGATGTTCTAATCCCTGAAGGTTTACATCAGTCTTTTGTGCAGGGGGTGGGGGAAGAACAGTGAACATGGGTCTATTCAGAGGATGCATATAGCATATGATAATCCAAATGTTATTTCCGGTGCACCATAGTCTCACACCTACAGACCGGTGCATCCGTAGGTCGATGCAAAATAAGATTGAATCATCTTAAGTGATATTCTATTATTTTAAACTCAATGCGTGTTACTTGCATCTTCTGGCGGATGTGATTGTTTATAATCCTATCTAAGATAACCGTGGTGTCTGGCCAGTTTGCGGACACCTCGACTAATTTCAGGGAGATCTGCCACCTCCCGCCAGCAATAGGTATCAGGTAAACCTATCCACTAAACCTTGGACAGATGAAAAAGAATCACCTATCTAGTATTGTATAATCGCATATCCATCTTAGTATCTGCAGCTCTGCAACACTCATGTTGTGGATATGTTGGACTTTCGCAACCCAACATTCACTATCATATAACATGTTGGCAGTGGCGGATCCAGAATTTTCATCAAGGGATGTCAAAATATAAATAATTAGATACATCGAAAAGTCAAGGGGAGTCAACGTATAGTAAATATACATAAAATAAAAAAATTATCTAGCATAATAGTTTAATTTTCCGGCGAAGACACCCCTTGCTTCAATGTGGCTCCGCCAGTGCATGTTGGTCTTATAGTAGTTCTATAAAACTTACCTTTCAATTTGGTAGTCATGCTTCTATCACATAACATCCTGATGTTGGTAGCAACATTTCAATCATCCCGTTTTTATTCTATGAATAACATCTTCATTTATCACTTTTTCTCTTGAAAGTTGAAACAATGAGCCTTGATTTCCAAATTATTTGCATTTGGCACCTCAACCTCGTCTAGTCTCACCTTAACTTCGCCCTTCTCACGTTGACTAAATTGTGCATGTACCCAATCTTACTTCTACTTATCCTAAAACCCTTACTCTCTAGGTGCTTCTCCATAGTTCAAATTTTTGGTTGACACCACTGCTGGTTTTGTCAACTAACGCAATATCATCAGCAAATGTCAATACACTTGGGGTCTCAACTTGTACTGTTTTAGTTAATTCATCCATAACTAGGATAAACAAGTCAGGGCTCAATACCGATCCCTGATGTAGACTCACTGTTATATAAAACTTCTTTGTATCTTCTCATGCAAGTAACTACTCCTTCATACATGTCGTTTATGGCATTGATATATTTAATATGAATTTTTGTCTTCTCCGTCATCACCAAAGGACCTTTCGCGATGAACTGGGTACAAATGAAAAAAAAATAGAACAAAAACTTCCCTCTTTTAGGAATAATAACAAGGACGACAGGTCTATCTTGAAGTCTCTTTATACTTAATTGATAAATAGAGCTAGCTCTACTCCCAAATAAAGGAAGGGGTAGAGAGATAACAACCCAGCTAAAATTTGGGTAGGTAAACATCTAGTACCTTGAAGATCATAAGATGGAACTAACTAAGTTGAATATGTATTCACAGCACACTTGCAGGCCCTTTCCCTATGCCCTTAATTATTGGCTTAATTAACTTATCCTTTTTGGAGGAAACGATTTCATCATTCTTATTTGAGTTTAGCATACGAGAAGGAAAGGCGTGTTTTGCAGATTTATTCTGTATTGGGGGATTTTTTTTTTTTTTTTTTTTTTTT
>ML398473.1:0-13176 GCA_005239525.1 Nicotiana knightiana | reverse complement strand
TTGGGGTTTTTTTTTTTTTTTTTTTTTTTGGGATTCCTTCTTGTATTACTCTGGTTTTGAAAACCCAAAAAAATAAAAATAAAAATAAAGAGCTATGCAAGCCATAAAACTCAAAGTATTATAAATGATAAATAGTAACCACTCTCCACGAACCAGGCATATCTTGAAATAATAATACCTCTAAAACCAACAGAAAAATAGATAGGGGTATAAATTTATAGCAGAAACAAACAGATATTATAGAGCTAGCTGAAAGAATCAATCTATTTAGGTATTTCTTAATTACCTTTTGAGCCTGGCATAAGCTTGGGCTCTGCGTTGCTGCACTGCCAGAAATCTTCGAAGCAATTCGACGGTTTTGAAAGAATCGTTCTCCGGACAATTGCCGGCTTCCTCCTCCATGCTCATCCTCTCCGAAATAACTACTTTCTTCTCAAAATCTTCCACCGTGCTCGGTTTCATAGCTCTCTCGTACACTGATCTGCTATTGTTTGAAGCAAATATAGGCCCAACTATTCAAATGGGCTTATAATTTTCTGGAAGAATTAACCTAAATATCCGCCTGCCCAAGCGCTTAAATTTAAATTAAACGGTGGTGAATGTAATATATGTATTATTCATGTATAATATATACGTAATCATATATAACTATTGTATAATTTATATATACTGGCTAGAAAAATAAATAGTGAATTCGACTGGCTAGAAAATTAAATAGTGAATTCAAATGGGCTTATAATTTTTTGGAAGAATTAACCTAAATAGCCGCCTGGTCAAGTGCTTAAATTTAAATTAAACGATGAATATAATATATATACTTAATCATATATAATTATTGTATAATTTATATATAATTTCTAGAAAAATAAATAGTGAATTCGACCGGCTATTTGTGTAAAGTTTCCTAATTTTTATGGAAGGATCTTACACCTAATGACTTTGAAAATGGATGGTCTTTATTTTTTTGATCTTGGTAAACCTTTAAAATCAACAGCCAAAAAATAAGCGGGACAAGCGAGGAACAACATTTGTTAAACTTAAAGTGTTGTCCATGGGGCATATAGGATTAAAAAAAAAATCAATAGTAACACTGAAGTATCACATAATCAGCCTCTTTGCTGCATCTCTCGTACTATGAACCTGCGAAATGTTAGCTGGCCCAATATCGTTACCCCAAATGATCCACTTGGGATTTTGATTGAAACTTGAATAATATTTAACCCAAATAATCGCCCACCTAATCTCTTAAGCTTAAAATAGTCGGCGGATGTATAATTTATGTAAAATATATGTATAGCTATATATAATCAATATATAATCTATGTATAATCCATGTATACTGACTAAAAAAAGTAAACATTAAATCTAACCGGCTATTTGGTGTAACAATCCCGAAAGTATTCATATAGGAGTCTAGTCTAGAAAATAACGGAAGTTAGATATGATCTCTTCTAGCATCTAGGTTATTATTGCAACTCCATTATTATGATTTCACAATTGTTACGGTGATTTGATATAATAGGGTCATTTAATGTCACTATTTATATTTTAATCCCATTAAGAAACATATTGGGAAAATAACTCCAGGCCAAAATTTGTGAAGCAAGCTCTTGCGGTCGTCAGGATTTTCCTTAACAATAAATATTGATGAGCCAGAATTTCTTGTCAAATTTAAATGATAATCCTATAAAGGCCATCCAGCATAAAAACTTCTCAGTTGGACTTTTCTTGGCGAGTAGGAACATGTTTGTTTATCTTAAAAGCGGATAATAATTGAATTTATACGTGGTTTTAAGGACACGTAATTTCACTTGACACAAACTTAAAAAATATGTAAATTGATATTGAAATTGAATGTAAAGAAAAATAAAAGCAAACCAAATGAGATGTGTGGCTTTGGCCTTGAGATAAGTTACCTTCGAACCAAATGAATGAGCAAAATGAGATATGAACAAAGTAACAGAGTGTTGAGAGCTTAAAGAAAAGAGTAGTATATTGCTTTATATTGCGTGAATCTGATGCCTTTGCAAATGATTAGGCCCCCTTTATATAGTAGGGGAGTCCTACTTATGGTATAACTCTAAATACAATACGAAATTCCATGATTGGCTAATTAGTCAGCCTCATCTTGATATGTGCCAAGATTTCCGCCGTGATCCTTGCCCGATTACGAATATTTCGGCTTACCGTTATTTGACTAGGTAAACTTCAATCGGTCTCGCTCGATCTCCGTTCTGCTTGGTCTCGATCTTGGCTGATCTCGTCCTTGGTCGGTCTCTCAATTATGGGTTCAGCAATCTAGCTTCGTACTGAGGCTCGATATAACACGAGCCCGTACCGTGGCCTATGATGATCCAATCCTCGATTAGTCTTAAGAAGGGAAGGCCCGATCTAACCGTATACAGATAGTCCCCTCGTTTCTCAGAAATAAGGTGATGAGAAACGACATGAATTCCCAAACTTCATCTCTATGAGTGATGATGTCAATGACGAGCTCGACCATGACGTAAGCAACGAAATGTCCCGTCGGACCAGTTATCAAGGCATTAAATGCATGTCAAGTGCTGGTCGGCCACTACCAGTTCTGAACCGTCGCCTCCAACCTATAAAAGCCTCAGCCCTCTCTCATTCAAACTTTTACAATCAACGCCTTCTCTGCTCTTGTTTTCAAAGAATCCCTTACTTCATAATTTCCATATCCAAATTTCTAGAACTCCAATAAACATCTTTACTCTTTTACTTGTTGTTCATAAATGGCTAAAACTTCTAAAATTGTACCGCAAAATGAGGATGCTTCTTCATCACGTCCCGCCGATGATAAGGATACAGCGGAGCCCCACCCTGAGGAATTCGTTCTGATGGGGTGCCCAACCGTCACTGACTTTAAATAGAAAGACCTCATTGGTGCAGGGCCGATGCGAGTCGATGTCGAGGAATATATGCACCATCACCAAGGACATCCTCAAAAAGGTCAAGGAGAAGTGCAATTGGGTGAACAAAGATGTGGTCGTTCCTTCTCCTGAGGAATCGATCACCACCTACGTGGAGGGGTATCTAAGTGTTTACACTTACCCCTTTACGTTAGTCCCTTAGACCTCATAATAGTCGCCTTCTACAAAAGATACAATGTCACCCTAGGCACAATCCACCCCTCGTTCTGGAGAATAGTCGTTCTCCTCCATTTCTTCATGAGAAAGATCGAGGGATGTCCTTTAACTCTCAATCACCTTATACATCTTTACAGTCTCCGGCTCTATTGAGGGAGACTGATCAAGCTTTCCCGTTGGACCAGTAGAGCCCTGTTCTCTAGCATAGACGAGTCTCGAGATCGGGGCTGGATGGACAGGTTTGTCCGAATAAGGACATCGGACCTGATCCCCGCTGAAGACATGTCGTTCCCTAAAAAGTGGAACATGCAATGTAAGTACTTTTACCTCGAATGTCTGATTTGCCGTTTCACTTCCTATCATCTTTCTTTATCTTTGCTTTGATGTTACATATGTGGCCCAGATGTCAAATCCGGTTCCAGAATTGAAGCAATGGGTCGAAGGCCTGGTATCTCAAAGACTTACTCAGAATGTGCCTGGATGGAGTTATCAAAAGGTCTATGGGAGGCCTGTAACCATGGTAAATTTCTGCCTTGGATTGTTTATTGTTATGGCCTATTATCGAACTAAATTATCTCTTCATCTTTTGCAGGTCTCAAGAAGGATGTTGCAATGAGACCCGCTTCCGGTGAAGAAGAAGTCCTTCCCTAGTTTTCAGCTCCAAAGTTGGCCAAGGAGAAAAAGGGCTCTGAGTACCCTAGGCTCGAAAAACAAAAACAAAAACGACGAGGAGGTCTCGTAAGCCCAAGGTGGATGCTGGTGTTATATCCTCGGACTCAATCCGCCGATTAAGGGATGATTCCGAAGAGAAAGAAGAAAAAGAAGACAACTCTAAGATGGTTGCCCGTATACGGGCTGCTGCTTCGGTACAAAAGCCCTCCAAACCGGAGGCAGTCGATGAGGGAGCTTCGGCCGTGGTCCTTGAATTAGAAAGAGCAGAGGTTGCCCCTTCCCCATAAGACGGCAGAGAGAGAGAGACTGGATGTGAGGCTTCCCAAGCAATGGAATAGTTCCCTAGGGACGAGCTCGGGGTGGTTGATATTTCGGAGTCCCCCAAGATTTCGGATACCATGATCCAAGAGGCCAATATGTTGGATAGTCACCGGATCGATATCCATGGTTTCTTTGATGGGATCGAAGCTGCTACTTCCGAGGATGTCACCGGATTCGGTGATTTACGGGTGCCGAAGAAAATACCGTCATCGGGCGCTACTGGATCTTTATCGAGCTCGAGGCCGGTGGACCGATTCCCGACTCCAAGCGCTAACCCAAGCTGTAAACGGCACCTAGTTCTTACTGCCCCAAAGGATGCTCGAGTCTTCTCTTCCCCTGTTGGGATTGCCAGTTATCTTAGTGGCTTGGTGACCAAGGAGGACCAAGCCATGATGAACGATGTGGGGGCCGCTTGCCTGTTCTATGAGTCTCAACACGCTCTAATCAGGTAATCTTCGAGAGTCTCTTCCTTATTTATTTTATTCTTATAATTGTTGATTATTCTTAACATCTTCCTTACTTGCAGGCTTCAGTGTTGCACCACGAAGCCTTCCTCAGAATTAGAGAGGAGCACAAGGCCGAGGTTCAGGGCCTTACCGAAAAAAGCGACACATATAGGCTCCTTAGTGAGAAGCTTCAGGCGATTTGCTTTCGGCTCGGGACGAGCATACTAATATAGCCGAGAAAGTATTCCGAATACTTCATGATAGTGAAGATGAGTTAGAGATAACAACTAATGATCCGATTCTGCAAATCCGATAGAGGCTTGAGCAGATGGGACGACTTGACAAGCAGGTGTACGAGTATGGGCTGAGGCTGAAGCTTTCAAGAAAAAAATGGATATCCTGGCCTCGAAGAAGGAGACCGTCCAAGCACAATTGGATTCGGCCGAGACTCAACTTCAAGCTGAAAAAGAGAAAACCCCAGTGCAGGCCGAGAAGATCAAGGAGCTTCAGTCTCAACTAGATTCGGCCACCAACAAGCTCGAGGCAGCTAAATTTGAGGTGGTCGCCGCTGATATAAAAGTTGATGAAAATGTGGCTTCACGGTCGATGTTGAGGCCATCTAGACCAAGGATAGGAGCATGATAGATCGTGAAAAATGGCAAGCTCCAAGGGAAGCCCTCGAGGACGCCCAAGCCCAGATATCGACATCGTGGCCGAGGTCGAGAATGCCCAAGCAGAAGAAATTCGGGCTCAGAAGTTGGCCTTCCACGAGGAAGACTCCAATAGCCTAAGTGCATTTCAATATGGGGAAGATCCCGAGAACGGAGATGCTGCCTCTGATGGACACTAAGCCTCTTAGGACTTAGTATTTTTTTGTTCTTCTTTTTGCACTTTTTCTGAGGCCGTTTTGGGCTGTTGCAATTTTTTTGGACTTGGTCGATTTGGCCCTTGTAAAGAAAATCATTTTATATATAAATACAAAGCTTTCTTTTCCCTTTCGGCTCTTAAGTTTTTATTTTCTTTGCTTTGTAATTTGTAATCACAAAGGTTGAAATGACTTAGCATGATATAATAAGGTTGTGTTCGAGGGTCCGAACAACCCTTGGCTTTATTGGAGTTTTCAGGGCTCGACATTGTCGAGTTTTTTCCCGAAGATGTCTTAAATTTATGACTTTGCCGAGGGTAGCCTTTTAGAACCGGTTGTGAAAGAATTTTTTCGTTTTTGAAGGCCTATTTTTGTTACGGACTTCGGACGTCTTCAAGTCGTGTTAAATTGGCTGTAGCCTTTTTGTTCGGGCTTACTCGGGATAATTATCCCCGAGTGGGATGGCCATTGCCTTTGGATATCGGGGAGTTGCCTATTAGGTCTTTTGTCCCCGGGGTCCGATAACTTGGGCTGTTTGAGTTGAATGGCAGTCCCCGGGTGAGGGAGCGGTCGTTCGTGTTTTGGTTAAGTATTGCCATTAGGCTCGTGAAAGTACGAATCTCTTTTAGAGATGTAAAGAGGGAAAAAAATTTAAGCATCATATTTTTGCAAGAAAAGTACTTCTTTTTATTCTCGATCAAAATAGTCATACATGCGTACATGTTTAAGCCAGTGCTCAAACAATCTATGTGGGCACAGTTCCTTCTGGCCGTTTGGCCCTTACAATAAATCCTATCTATTGAGACCCTCCTTTTATGAAGTAATTTCCTCGCTATAGTTGATATTCGAAGATGATGTATATCCGAGGGTATCCATCCCCCCCTTCCAATATTCGAGGTTGATTGCAAAGGAACCTCGGATATTGTTGAATTGACCTTCGATGCCGATCCGTAATCGGGCTTGATTCTAAGTTAGCACGATTCATTGTTGCCTCGTTAAAAACCTCGCCGAAAAACCCATTTAGGACAAAACCGGTCCAAGGGAAAAAGAGTGCAACACGTGCTTTCAGACCTAAAGACTTCATTCCGTTCGCTGAAAAATCCATTGTCGATTCTTGTTGACTACCTTGTCACGCCCCGAAATCCCATCATCGGGCCGTGATGGCGTCTAACGTTGAATTCGCTAGACAAGCCAACGTGTATAGTTAAACTAGCATGGAAACGTCGATTTAACAGAATAAGCTAAAAATCATTCACAACTTAACCGTAGAGATAAATAAATATGGTTTTCAAAACTAAGTAAAGACAACATAATACATCGACGCATAATTTTCCCAAAACCTGGAGTCACAAACTCACGAACTGTCTATAAGAGTGATAAATAGAAAGTCTGAAAGGAAATACATAACTGTCTCTGAAACTAGAGGAAAACAAGACAGAAACGAAGGCATAGGGATGGGAGAGACGCCAAGGCCAACGAACGCCAACGGGTATACCTTGAAGCTTCTAGGATGAGCTGGGAGACACTCCCACTAATGATGTCCTCCGGGTCCGGCTGCGTAATCTGCACAACATAAAGAAGTGCAGGTGTAGCATCAGTACAACCGACCCCATGTACTGGTAAGTGCCTAGCCTAACCTCGGCGAAGTAGTGACGAGGCTAGAACCATACTACCAAGTAAACCTATGCAATTCGAATATATATATATATATAAACAACGGAAAAAGAAATACAGGAAGTAATCCATCAATAAGGGAAAGGGAACATGCTATGGGGAGATAACAGTTTCATATAAGAAATATTAAACAAGAAAGGAACAACAAGACCAGAATATCAATAAGGACCAGAAATCACAAGCTTGCACGACATCACCCTTCGTGCTTTTACTCTCGTCCTCACTATGCAATGTATAATGTAATCAATGTAAATTATGGCATGATATCATCATTCGTGCTTTTACTCTCGTCCTCACTATGCAATGTATAATGTAATCAATGTAAATTATGGCATGATATCATCATTCGTGCTTTTACTCTCGTCCTCACTATGCAATGTATAATGTAATCAATGTAAATCATGGCACGGCATTACCCGTCGTGCTCTTACTCTCTTTCCTCACAGTATAATCAATGAATATCGGTACGGAATGGTACATCGTACGGCACGGCATCACACTTCGTGATTTACACTCTTTCCTCACAATATCAAACAACGCACGACATCACCCTTCGTGCTTTAACACTCTTCCTCACAGATAGCAAACAGTGCACGACATCACCCTTCGTGCTTTAACACTCTTCCTCACCCAAACAACAATCACAAACAACGGGCAAGGGAGTAAACATAATAGAACTAGAAATCCCGGCTAGGGAACAACAATTAAACAATTAAATCTCGACAAGGGAATATCAATTAAACAATTAAATCCCGGCAAGGGAACAATAACAGTAATCTCAACATCCCAGCAAGGGAAATAATCACTAAAGCAACAATGACCTGGCGAGGGTATATTTTAGTAACTCTTTCTCTTCTTTCACTTTCATTTCATAGTTTACTCTATTACTTGAGCCAATGCTCCAAAGGATTCAACTATCTCATATATCTTCACCACTCATGTTATAATTTGAGCCAATGCTCCAAAGGATTTAATTATCTCATATATCTTCACCATTCATGTTACAATTTGAGCCAATGCTCCTCGAAGTTTAAAGATCACAATTCCCTTCACGCGCTCTTTACAACATATAGAAATCATCAATTAAGCATGGAAGTTACACCAAAATCGGAATATTCGCAATAATAAGACTCGCGGTCATGCGATACACCAATGTATAGATAATCGTCACCATGCCTATACATCGTACTCTACAATTAGCAAGTAGCAAATAAGACTCAACTCCTATTCCTTCAAGCTAAGGTTAGACCAAACATTTACCTCGGGTCCAAAATATAGCAATCAACCCTCTAACACCGCCTTTCCTTTAGAATTCAACTCCGGGATGGTATTATCTAGGCATAATCAACTCAAGTATATCAATAAGGATTCAATAATTCAATTACATAGCCTAATTACCCATTTCCCTGCATTCTTCCAAAATAACAAAATTTGACCCAGGGCCCGCTTGGTCCAAACATGAGGCTCAGACCAAAACCACGTCACCCATTCACCCACGGGCCCGAATATATAATTTGTTTTCAAATTCGACCCCAAAATGAGGTCTAAATCAAGAAAATTCAAAAGGGCCTAACTCTACCCAAATTCCCAATTTTTTACTCTAAATTGCATGTTTTAGGCTTAGATTCTAGGGTGAAATCTTGTAAAAAGAAGTTAAGGAGTAAAGAAAATGAGTTAGAAATCACTTACTAATGTTTTGGAGAAGAAAGAGTGTTTGGAAATCGCCTCTTATGTTTTTAGGGCTTTGAAAAATGAAAATAACTGAAATTCCCGTCCATTTATACCCCCCTCAGGTCCCCACCGCGGACCACGAAAAATGGACCGTGGCTGCGCTAGCAAAGGCCAAGAAAAGCTGAAGAAAACCAAGAAAAATGACTGCAGTGACATGCTTTAGTATTTTGGCCATAACTTTCTCTACAGATGTCCAAATTACTATTTCTTTACCTTTATGGACACTAGACACGAAGGGATAATACTTCCATTTTTGAATCATCTCAAAAATCCTTGTAGATCAAAAGATATAGGTCTCCGAAGTCGGACCAGTGGCCCAGCTCCTCCACCGCGAACCACGAAAAATCGACCGCGGCCGCGAAGCCCTCACCGCTGTCCGCAAAAAAGGACCGCGGACCATGGTGGTAAGTTCAGGGATCTGAGTTCTGTGACCTCCAACAGCTATATTTTAAGCCTAAAGACCTCCCGGGACCCACCTGAAACTCACCCGAGCCCTCGGAACCTCAAACCTAATGAACACACGACCTCAAAATCATCCTACGAACTTATTCGAGTAATGAAACCATCAAAATAACATAAAAAACAATGAATCAAACCTCAAAATCACTAGTTTTTCTTCAAACTTCATAAACTTTCAAAATTTAGAGTTTTAAGTCCGAAACACGTCAAACGACGTTCAATTTCAACCATACTTCGCAGAAATATCTTAAACCACATATAAGACCTGTACCGGGCGCCGGAACCAAAATACGGTCCCGATACCAACACATTCTAACCAATTTTCATTTCACTTTTCTTTATAAATTTCAGAAAAATAATTTTACTCAAAAATTCATTTCTCGAGCTTGGGACCTCGGAATTCGATTCCGGGCATACGCCCAAGTCCCATATTTTCCTACGGACCCTCCGGGACCGTCAAATCACGGGTCCGGCTCTGTTTACCCAAAATATTGACCGGAGTCAAATTTACTCATTTTAATATCAAATTTTTAGCATTTTTTCACAGAATTTCATATTTAAGCTGTCCGGCTACGTGCCCGAACTGTGCACACAAATCGAGGCAACTAAAGATGAGGTTTTCAAGGCCTCGAAAACACGGAATGTGTACGAAACTAGGTGATGACCCTTTGGGTCATCACATTCTCCACCTCTAAAACAACCGTTCGTCCTCGAACGGGCAGAAGAAGGAAGTACCTGAGTCGGGGAATAAATGAGGGTAACGGCTCCGCATATCGGGCTCGGACTCCCAGGTCGATGCCTCAGGAGGCTGACCTCTCCACTGAACACAAACATAAGGGAAACTCTTGGATCTCAACTGACGAACCTGCCGATCTAGAATAGCTACCGGCTCCTCCTCATAAGATAAGTCCTTGTCCAACTGAATAGTGCTGAAATCTAATACGTGGGCTGGATCGCCGTGATACCCCCGAAGCATGGACACATGAAAAACTGGATGTACAGCTGATAAGCTAGGCGGCAATGCAAGTCTATAAGCCATCTCTCCCACTCGATCAAGAATCTCAAACGGACCAATGAACCTAGGGCTAAGCTTTCCCTTCTTCGCAAATCTCATCACACCCTTCATAGGCGACACTCGGAGCAATACTCGCTCACCAACCATAAAAGCCACATCTCGAACCTTGCGATCTGCATAACTCTTTTGCCTGGACTGAGCTGTACGAAGCCTATCCTGAATGATCCTGACCTTGTCCAAGGCCTCCTGAACCAAATCTGTACCCAACAACGGAGCCTCTCCCGGCTCAAACCATCCAACCGGAGATCGACACCGCCTACCATATAAAGCCTCATAAGGAGCCATCTGGATACTCGACTGGTAGTTGTTGTTGTAGGCAAACTCTTCTAAAGGAAAGAATTGATCCCATGATCCTCCAAAGTCAATAACACAAGCTCGAAGCATATCCTCCAATATTTGAATAATCCGCTCGGACTGTCCATCCGTCTGAGGATGAAATGCTGTACTCAACTCAACCTGGGTGCCTAACTCTCGCTGAACTGCCCTCCAAAAATGCGAGGTAAACTGCGTGCCCCGGTCCGAAATGATAGATACCGGCACACCATGAAGGCGAACAATCTCCCGGATATAGATCTCAGCTAACCTCTTGGATGAATAGGAGACTACCACAGGAATGAAATGCGCTGACTTGGTCAGCCTATCAACAATGACCCAAACTGCATCGAACTTCTTTCGGGTCAACGGAAGTCCGGTAACGAAGTCCATAGTGATCCTCTCCTACTTCCACTCGGGAAGCTCAATCCTCCGAAATAAACTAACAGGCCTCTGATGCTCATACTTAACCTGTTGACAATTCAAGCACCGCGCCACATGTGCCACAATATCCTTCTTCATTTTACGCCAATAATAATGTTGTCGCAAATCCTGATACATCTTCGCAGCGCCCGGATGAATAGAATACCGGGAACTATGGGCCTCCTCTAAAATCAACTCTCGAATCCCATCAACATTGGGCACACAAACTCACCCCTGCAATCTCAAAACACCATCATCATCTAAGGTCACCTGCTTGGCGCCTCCGCGCTGCACCGTGTCTCTAAGGACACACAAATGGGGATCATCAAATTGTCGATCACGGATACGCTCCAATAATGAAGAATGAGCGACCGTACAAGCCAACACTCGAATAGGCTCAGAAATATCCAACCTCACAAATCGATTGGCCAAAGCCTGAACATCCAAATCAAGCAGCCTCTGACTGACCGGAATAAAAGCAAGACTGCCCATACTAGCTGACTTCCTACTCAAAGCATCGGCCACCACATTGGCCTTCCCCGGGTGATATAAGATGGTAATATCATAATCTTTCAACAACTCCAACCACCTTCTCTGCCTCAAATTCAACTCCTTTTGCTTGAACAAGTACTGAAGACTCTTATGATCCGTGAACACCTCACACGCCATGCCATACAGACAGTGCCTCCAAATCTTCAATGCGTGAACAATGGCTGCCAACTCCAAATCATACACTGGATAGTTCTTCTCATGAATCTTCAACTGCCTCGAAGCATAAGCAATGACCTTGCCATCCTGCATCAACACTGCACCAAGCCCAATACTGGAAGCATCGCAATAGACTGTGTAAGGCCCTGAATATGTGGGCAAAGCCAATATCGGTGCCGTAGTCAGAGCTGTCTTGAGCCTATGAAAGCTTGCCTCACACTCGTCCAACCATCTGAACTGGGCACCCTTCTGGGTCAACCTGGTTGCCGGGGCTGCAATAGATGAGAACCCCTCCACGAACCAACGATAGTAGCCTGTCAATCCCAAGAAACTCCAAATCTCTGTAGCTGATGCTGGCCTAGGCCAGTTCTTGACTGCCTCAATCTTCTTCGAGTCAACCTGAATACCTTCTACTGATACGACATGACCCAGGAATGCAACTGAACTTAACCAGAACTCACACTTCAAAAATTTTGCATATAGCTGACTGTCCTTCAGAGTCTGAAGAACCACTTTGAGATGCTGCTCGTGATCCTCCTGGATGCGGGAGTATATTAATATATCATCAATGAAGACTATCACGAACGACTCCAAATAAGGCCTGAGCACTCGGTTCATCAAGTCCATATAATCTGCTGGGGCATTTGTCAACCCAAACGACATGACCAAAAACTCGTAATGCCCGTACCGAGTGCGGAAAGCTGTCTTAGGGACATCGGATGCCCTAATCCTCAACTGACGGTAGCTAAATCTCAAGTCTATATTTGAAAATACCTTGGCACCCTGAAGCTGATCGAACAAATCATCAATCATCGGCAGTGGATACTTATTCTTGATTGTAACCTTGTTCAATTGCTGGTAATTAATGCACCGCCGCATCAGAGTTTCCGAGGTGGTCATTCAGGTCGACAAGGTCAGACTCAGTTCCCTCAGCAGCCGAGGTCTTGTTACACTTGTGGCGATCCGAGTCACCTTGCCAGATTTTTCCCTCGATCACCAGGTAGTTCGCAGCATCAGGGTTCTCGTGCTATGGTACAGGCACCAGGTGTTCCACAACCTGCCCAGCCAGCTAGAGGTGGGGGTAGAGATTCTAGAGGTGGAGGTAGAGGTCATAGAGGTGGAGCTCAGGCCGCCAGAGGTGGAGGCCAGCCAGCAGTCGGCCGTCCCAGAGATGTGGTTCTGGGTGGTGGGGCCCAGCCCCGATGTTATGCTCTTCCAGCTAGGCCAGAGGCTGAGTCTTCAGATGTAGTCATTACATGTACTATTCGGGTCTGCGACAGAGATGCTTCAGTGATATTTGATCCAGGGTCTACGTATTCATACGTGTCCTCTTATTTTGCACTGTACCTGGTCATGCCTAGTGATCCACTGAGTATTCCTGTT
>ML398466.1:138276-178040 GCA_005239525.1 Nicotiana knightiana | reverse complement strand
CAGATTTATATTTGCAACGCCCGTTTAGTCTTTATAGAAGACATAGTTGAGCGTGATCACATCTCCACCACCTAAAGCTCCAGTTGCAGCTCCACCACCTATAGCTCCAGTGCCACCACCGAGTCCAGTGCCACCACCTAGTCCAGTTCCACCAACTATAGCTCCAGTGCCACCACCTAGTCTAGTTCAACCTTCTACAACTCTGATCACGCCCAACTATGCCTATAAAAAGGACAAAGTGGTCGTTGCAAATATAATCCAGTTTATAAGTCCGGAGTTGAATCCCACAGAGAAATAAGGCTTAGCTACAGTTGTTCACTATCACAAAGAATACAAGCTTGAATTCCTAACTTATAGACATTAAGATTCTCGTGTTTAACTAACTAACTAACAAATTAAAATATTAAATTAACACTAAAGATACTATGGGTTGGAGAAAAGAGTAAGGAGTTCTAGAGTTATGATTTCCCCAATTGTCGGAATCCTTCCCGCTACGTCTTATATAATTTCGCCTAAGTATTCTCTACCGATCATGAGCGCTTTGCGTGTTGTAATTCTCTCCTGAGTAACTACCACAATTTACTAGACATATTCTCCTGAATTACGTTAGTTGGCATTAAGTACGGCTCACTTAGATCGCACTCAAGGTTTTGTTATCCCTAATCCCACCTTTAAAACCTTCGTTATTGATCCCTCATATACGTCGGGAGTGATATTGTTCAACAACTACCTAAATATGCACTCTCTCCCGAGTAATACACACTAAATAGGCACAGTCGATTGAGAGCTCTTCAAGCAACCACAATATAAACGTAGTTGAACAAGTAGAGAAATCCAACGGCTCTATTATATAAAAACATAACAAGAATTTATCCTACAAAAGGTTCCATCAAAACCCTAGATAACTAATTAGATATTCATAAAAGTATGTAAAAATACAATACTAAAAGTCATAACCAACAATGAAAAATAGGAAGAGGAAGGAAAAACTCGTAGAAGAATTCTCCACCTTGCTCATATTATGTCTCTGCCTCCTTAGGTCGAATATGTGTCTCAAATCTGTCCAGCCTNAGAAATCCAACGGCTCAATTATATAAAAACATAACAAGAATTTATCCTACAAAAGGTTCCATCAAAACCCTAGATAACTAATTAGATATTCATAAAAGTATGTAAAAATACAATACTAAAAGTCATAACCAACAATGAAAAATAGGAAGAGGAAGGAAAAACTCGTAGAAGAATTCTCCACCTTGCTCATATTATGTCTCTGCCTCCTTAGGTCGAATATGTGTCTCAAATCTGTCCAGCCTCTCAAAATACCATTTTTCCATGTATATATACCAAGTAGGGTCGGGCCCAAATAATTATACCTTCTCCTATGCAAAAAAAGGACAATTTTTCAGGTCTGGACGATCGCGGTCTAGGTCCGGGCGCTTTATTTTCCCAGTGCACTGCCTCCGTCCGCGTCCAGGTCCGCGGTTGCGGTTTCGACCGTGTTTTTCACCCTATTCCATTTGGAATTTGGAAAAACGTAAAACATGAAAGTTGTAGCTTTGAGTTAGATTTCCAACCATATATTATATAGCCCAAATGGAGTTCGGAGCAAAGAGTTATGTCTATTTTACTAGGCAGTGTGCAATATACCTACTCGAGTCTTCGTTTATTCTTAACTATCAAATTTGACCCCTGAACATGATCCCGGCTTAATTCCTTGGGTTTTTACTCAGACTTCAAAGCTCCAAATCACTTGAATTCATTCCATAACATCCATATAGCTCGGAATCACTCCCACAAGGCACAAAACACTAGCGATTAAAGCTCAAGCTCAATTAAAGTGCAGTAAATTAGAGTGTAATAAGCGACTAAAATACGCAATTATAGCCTATCATCAAGCTCCACCACTCCTGACTTATCATCGCCATCCGCATCCAGCATCAGGAACAACTAATTCACGTCCTACACCTGACCCTGCTAATACTGCGGACTTGTCTCCTCTTGATCAACCGATNCAACTGATTCACGTCCTACACCTGACCCTGCTAATACTGCGGACTTGTCTCCTCTTGATCAACCGATTGCACTACGAAAAGGTATATGGTCCACACTTAATCCTAATCCTCATTATGTCGGTTTAAGTTACCATCGTCTGTCATCATCCCATTGTGCATTTGTGTAATCTTTATCCTCTATTTCGATCCCTAAGTCTATAGGTTAAGCACTGTCTCATCCTGGGTGGCGACAGGCTATGATTGATGAGATGTCTGATTTACATATGAGTAGATTTTGGGAGCTTGTTCCTCTTCCTTCGGGTAAATCGACTGTTGGTTGTCGTTGGGTGTATGCAGTCAAAGTTGGTCCAGATGGCCAGGTTGATCGACTTAAGGATCGTCTTGTTGCCAAAGGGTATACTCAGATATTTGGACTCGATTATAGTGATACTTTCTCTCCCTTGGCTAAAATAGCATCAGTCTGCCTTTTTCTATCCATGGATGTTGTTCGCCATTGGCCACTCTATCAATTGGACATTAAGAATGTTTTTCTTCACGGTGACCTTGAGGATGAGGTTTATATGGAGCAACCACTTGGTTTTGTTGCTCAGGGGGAGTCTAGTGGCCTTGTATGTCGGTTGCGCTGGTCCATCTATGGTCTAAACCAGTCTCCTCGAGCCTAGTTTGGTAAGTTCAGCACAGTTATTCAGGAGTTTGGCATGACTCGTAGTGAAGCTGATCACTCTATATTTTATCGACATTCTGCTTCAAATCTATGTATTTATCTGGTCATTTATGTTGACCATATTGTTATTACCGGCAATGATCAGGATGGTATTCGTAAGTTGAAGCAACATCTCTTTCAGCACTTTCAGACTAAGGATCATGGCAGATTAAAGTATTTTCTGGGTATTGAGGTTGCTCAGTCTAGCTCAGGTATTGTGATCTCACAACGGAAGTATGCCTTAGATATTCTTGAGGAGACAGGAATGACAAGTTGTAGACCAGTTGACACTCTGATGGATCCAAATTCTAAACTTCTCCTAGGACAGGGGGAGCCTTTTAGCGATCCTGCAAGATATAGGAGGTAGGTTGCTAAATTAAATTACATCATAGTGACTAGACATGACATTTCCTTTCCTGTGAGTGTTGTGAGTCAGTTTATGGATTCTCCATGTGATAGTCATTGGGATGTAGTTGTCCGCATTCTTCGATATATAAAATCAGCTCCAGGCAAAGGCTTATTGTTTGAGGATCGAGGTCATGAGCAGATCGTTGGATACTCATATGTTGATTGGGCAGGATCACCTTTTGATAAACGTTCTACGCCTAGATATGGTGTCTTAGTAGGAGGAAATTTGGTGTCTTAGAAGAGAAATAAACGTAATGTGATTGTTCAGTCTAGTGCAGAAGCAGAATATCGAGCAATGGCTATGGCGACATGTGATCTAATTGGACCAAACAGTTGCTCAATGAGTTGAAATTTGGTGAGATTAGTCAGATGGGACTTGTGTGTGATAATCAATCTGCTCTTCATATTGCTTCAAATCCAGTGTTCCATGAGAGAACTAAACACATTGAGATTGACTGTTACTTTGTTAGAGAAAAGATACTCTCGGGAGATATTGCTACAAAGTTTGTGAAGTCGAATGATCTACTTGCAGATATTTTCACAAATTCCCTCATTGGTCCTCTTATTAACTACATATGTAACAATCTTGGTACATATGATTTATATGCACCAACTTGAGGGGGTGTTAGAATAGTTATGTGAATGTATGTTATTAGTCCTAGTCCCTTATGTAATAGGAATAGGTTATGTGTTATGTATACATATAAATAGGGCTTATTGTAACATAGAATATTAATCAATAATATTTTTCTCCCGTGCATTCTCACAGTGATGGCGGACCAGACCTCGCGATATCATAGAAGGGAACCATACCTGAGAAAAACCAGAACTTCAGTTGTTCCTAAATGATCTAAAACGCGCCGAACATGGTTCGAATTACCAACAAGTTCTAAAACATCATACGAACACGCTCGAAGTGTGAAATCACATCTAACAACACTAGAATCACTAAATTGCGCATCGATTCAAACCTAAGAACGTATGAACTTCCAAATTTCGAAACCAACAACGAATCATACCAAAACAACTCCAATTGACACCAAATATTTTGCACACATGTCATACATGAAATTACGGACCTACTCCAAATTCCGTAATCAGATTCTGACCCCGATATCAAAATGTCCACTCCCGGTCAAACTTTCCAAGATCTTCTAACTTTTTAACTTTCGCCAATTAACGCTGAAATGACCTACGGAACTCCAAATCAACATCTGGACACGCTCCTAAGACTAAAATGACCCTACGGAGCTATTGGAACCGTCAAAACTCCATTCTGAAGTCATATTCACACAATTCAAAACTACAGTCAACTCCTCCGACTTAAACTTCCATCTTAGGGGCTATGTGTCCCATATCACTCAGAAACTCTCCCGAACCCGACACCAAGAACACCCGCAAGTCACGTAACCACAATATAACATACAGGGAGCATAAATTAGGGGATCGAGGAAAAAATACTCAAAACAGTTGGTTGGGTCATTACATCATCCCCTCTTAAAACAAACGCTCATCCTCGAACGAGTATGGAGACAAACCTGAAGTGGTAAAAAGATGAGGATAATGGATACTCAAATCATGATCGGTATCCTAAGTCGCCTCCTTAACTGGATGACCCCTCCAGTGAACCTTCACTGAATCAATGTTCTTCGACCTCAACTTTTGAACCTGCCTGTCAAAAATGGCCACCGGCTCCTCAACATAAGACAAATCCTTGTCCAACTGGACTGAGCTGAAGTTTAACACATGAGACGGATCGCTGTGACACTTCCAGAGCATAGAAACATGGAATACTGGATGAGCTGCAGCTAGACTAGGTGGTAGTGCAAGTCAGTGGGCCACCTCTCCAACCCTCTCAAGAATCTCAAAAAGTCTGATATACCTAGGGTTCAGCTTGCCCTTCTTCCTGAACCTCATAACACCCTTCATGGGCGAAACCCGGAGCAAGACTCCCTACCCAACCATGAATGCAATGTCGTGAACCTTTCAATCCGCATAACTCTTCTATCTGTATTGGGCTGTACGAAGTCGATCCTGAATCAATTTAACCTTTTCCAAAGCATCCTGAACCAAGTTTGTACCCAATAGCCTACTCTCACCCAGCTCAAACTTACCCACCGGAGACCGGCACCGCCTACCATAAAACAAAGCCTCATACAGGGCCATCTGAATGCTCGACTGATAATTATTGTTGTAGGCAAACTCCACAAGCGGAAAGAACCGATCCCAAGGACCACCAAACTCTATCACACACGCACGAAGAATATCCTCCAATATTTGAATAGTCAGCTCAAATTGTCCGTCCGTCTGAGGGTGAAATGATGTACTCAACCCACCTGCGTGCCTAACTCATGTTGAACGGCCATCCAAAACAACGATGTAAATTGTGTACCCCGGTCAGAGATGATAGATACCGGCACGCAAACTGGAATGAAATAAGTAGTCACCACTAGAATGAAATGAGTTGACTTGGTCAACCTATTCAAAATCACCCAAACTGCATCGAACTTCCTCTGAGTCCGTGACAGACTAATAACAAAATCCACAGTAATTCGTTCCTATTTCCAGTCTGGGATCTCTAACCTCTGAAGCAATCCACCAGGCGGTTGATGCTCATACTTCACTTGCTAACGTTTAGGCACTGGGCTACATATTCCACTATGTCATTCTTCATCCGCCACCACTAATAGTGATGCCTCAAGTCCTGTTACATCTTGGAGGCACCCGGATGTATGGAGTACCACAAACTGTGAGCCTCTTGGAGAATCAACGCACGCAAGCCATCTACATTGGGCACACATAGCATTCCATGCAGTCATAATACCCCATCATCTCCAATAGTGACTTCCACGGCATCATCGTACTGAACGGTGTCCTTGAGGACAAGCAGATGGGGGTCGTCATACTGACGTTCTCTGATACGATCATAAAGAGAATATCGAGAAACCACACAAGACAAAACTCGGCTCAGCTCAGAACATCCAATCTAACAAACCAGTTGGCCATGGCCTGAACATCCAAGGCTAATGGACTCTCTGCTACCGGTAGATATGCTAAGCTACCCAAACTCTTCGCCTTACAACTCAAGGCATCGGCCACCACATTGGCCTTCCCAAAATGATATAGAATGGTGATATCATAGTCCTTAAGCAACTCTAACCACCTCCGATGCCGCAAGTTAAAACCTAATGCTTGAACAGATGTTGCAGACTCCGATGGTTGGTGTAGACCTCACAAGGTACACCATACAAATAGTGCCTCCAGATCTTCAAGGCATGAAAAATAGTTGCTAGTTGATGGTCATGGACATGATAGTTCTTCTCATGCACCTTCAGATGTCTAGACGCGTAGGCAATCACCATACCGTCCTGCATCAACACTGCGTTGAGACCAATACACGACACATCACAAGACACAGTATAAGATCCTGAACCTGAAGGAAACACCAACACTGGGGTTGTAGACAAAGATGTCTTGAGCTTTTGAAATCTCTCCTTACACTCCTTCGTCCACCTGAACGGAGCACCCTTCTGGGTTAATTTGGTCATATGTGCTGCAATAGATAAGAAACCCTCTACAAATCGATGGTAATACCCCGCCAAACCAAGAAAAATTTAGATCTCCGTAGCTGAAGACGATCTGGGCCGACTCTACACTGCTTCAATCTTCTTCGGATCTACCTTGATCCCATCACTTGACACTACATGGCCCAAATATGCTACCGAATTAAGCCGGAATTCGCACTTTGAAAATTCTGCATATAACTTCTTTTCTCTCAAGGTCTGAAGCACGGTCCTCAAGTGTTGCGCGTGATCCTCTCAGCTCCGAGAGTACACCAGAATGTCGTGAATAAACACAATGATGAATAAGTCAAGATAGGGTTGGAATACACTATTCATCAAGTGCATGAATGTTGTTGGGCCATTGGTCAGCCCAAATGACATCACAAGGAACTCGTAATGACCATACTGATCCCTGATGGCAGTCTTTGGAATATCTGGATCCTGAATCTTCAACTAATGATAGCCTGAGCGCAATTCAACTTTAGAGAATAATCTGGCACCCTGTAACTGATCAAATAGGTCATCATTACGTGTCAATGGATACATGTTCTTCACTGTAGCCTTGTTCAACACACGATAATCAATACACATACACATAGAACCATCCTTCTTCTTTACAAATAAGACTAGAGCACCCAAGGCGACACACTAGGCCGAATGAAGCCATTATCAAGCAACTCTTGCAACTGCTCTTTCAACTCTGCGGCGGCCATATGATAGGGTGGAATAGAAATGGTCTAAGTGTCCGGTAACAAATCAATGCCAAAATCGACATCCTTGTCTGGCGGCATGCCCGGACGATCCGCTGGAAATACATATGGATAATCCCTCATTACCGAAACTGACTCCACGGTAGTAGTATCAACACTGACATCCCTCACGAAAGATTGATAATCATTACACCCCTTCGCAACCATACGTTGAGCCTTTAGAAATGAGATAACCTAGAGCTCTGATACTAACCTGTCACGAGCCCAAATTATCTCCGTAAAATGTCGTGACAGCACCTAAGCCTACTAACATGCGAAACATTAAATAAAACTTAGAATCTCAAAACTCCAACAATTTCATAAATAGAATCTATAAACACAATGCGTACAACTCCCCAAAACCTGGTGAAATATAAGTCACAAGATCTAGATACATTATTGTACAATCCTATACATTACTGTCTATAAGAGTATAAATAAATAAGGAAGAACGAGATATAAGGGGACTCTGAGGCCTGCTGATGCGGGCAAATGCACCTTAAAGTCTACAATAGCAAGCTCAGCGCGCTAGTGCTGGGACAAATAAGATGTACCTAGATCTGCATAAAAATATGTACTGAAGAGTAGTATGAGTACACCACAATGGTACCCAGTAATTACTAAGTCTAACCTCGGTAGAGTAGTGAGGAGGTCAAGTCAAGACCCTACTAGAGATAATAAAAAAAAGACAGAAGATATCATGATGAAAAGATGATGATAAAGGAAATGAAACAATAAGGAATTTACGGAAAGTTAAAAACACGAAATCAAGGCAGTTAATATAACACGAAGGGAAAAATAAGAATTTTACATGTTAAGGAAACAACAACCAAGCAAATAGACCTAATAGAGAAGATAAACAGGTGGCCCTACCGAGGTACCGCCTCGTGTCCAAATCATAAAAGTAACTCACAATCTTTTCTTATATCACCGCGGGAGCTTTATATTTAGTTTTGAAAATCATTTTTCCCAATTAGCATACCACGTTTTAGCCCACATTATCACACTGCATGGCTTCTAGTAGTTCTCTACTAGCCACACGTATCAAGCCCATCATATCTCACCACATGTGTTTCAACACCAAGATCTTATACCACCGCATGCATATCAATAGTAACAAAGGCACGGCATAAACCTCGTGCAAATAGTAACAACAACAGCACGACAGAAATCTCGTGCAAACAACCAAACAATCCTCTCAACAATAACACGAATGTCAAAAATATAACAACTCAATAAAATGATATTTCACAACTTACACTTTGCCTCAATAGAAACCACGGTTGTTGCAACTCAACACCAAACTCAACCGCAAGATATTTCAAGGATAGCAAATTTCAAGTAAGGAATCCCACAGTTAAATTATGAATACGGAATTAAAAAAACAGGTAATTCAACTAAACATGTAGTACAAGTTGCAAATAAGAGATAAGACAAGTAGACATGTGAAATTAGACTAAACATGGTGGTTATAACATGCTAAAGTAACTCAATTAGAAATTAAAAATACACTACATAGCTAAAATCGAAATCTCAACATTTAGCCCGTGTACGCACTCGTCATCTTGCATACACAGCCTCCACATATCACAATTGTCACAACAATACTAAATCCTAAGGGAAATTTTCCCCACACAAGGTATGAGTACACACTACCCTCCCCAGATCCCACTAGTGGAATTTTACTAGGTCGTTGTTGTTGTTGTTGTTGTTGTTGTTGTTGTTGTAAATATAACTATAGGTAACTAATTTAAATAATAAAATTATAATTTTAGCAAAGAATAGAAAAATCACTCCAAAAAGTCACATCGGACCCACACCTCGGAGCCCGACCAAAATTACAAAAATCGGACGCACATTAGATATCGGGTCCAACCATACAAGAATTATTCAAACCCGACCTTATTTCGCCTTTCTAAACTCAAAAATTTGGCCTAAGAAGTTTTATCACTATTCCCCAATTTTTCTAACCCAAATACCTAATTACATGATAAAATCATTGATAGATTAGTGAAATTTAATCAAAATCAAGTTAAGAACTCTTACCCCAACAACCCATCTGAAAATCCCTCGAAATATTGCCTCAAAATAGAGCTCTCTAAGTCCAAATTGTGAAATATGTAATAATCCCTCGATTTCAACTTAAGTTCTGCTGCCTAGTTATTCCTTCTTCGCGAACGCGGAAAATGTCTCGCGTTCGCGAAGCACAAAAATGTTGCTGCCTAAAATAATCTTACGTGATCACAGAAAACCTCATGCGAACGCGTAACACTGCCTCATCAAGCTACGCGATCGCGTAACACACCACTCGACCGCGATGAACAAAAGCGCGTGAACCTGTAGCTCCCCAATTCCTCTACGCGAACACGACCTTCACCACGCGTTCGCGATTCACTGGGAACCAACCTTCCGCGATCGTTTCCCTCTCTCACACAAGGCAAAACTTCATTCGGAAGTCATCTTCACACAAGGCAAACTACGGTCAACTCCCACGACTTAAACTTCCATCTTAGGGACTATGTGTCCCATATCACTCAGGAACTCTTACGAACCCGACACCAAGCACCCCGAAAAGTCACATACCATAGAGGGAGCATGAATTAGGGGATCAAGGCCAAAATACTCCAAAAAACCGACCGGACGGTCTCCTGTAAACTTTTTTCCGAAGCTCATTTTGTAACTTAGGTTGATCTTAAGAAACTTGACTGGGTAACTTTTTTTGTTTCAATGGATACAAATTAAGTTCACTGGTACCTTTAAGTTATTTTTTTGCACTAGTAATGATAAATTTTAAAACTACAAAAAAGAAATTATAGAACACATTGCTGCATGTTCCCTCTAACATGAGAAACGTCAAGTTACTTTTCAAAGTTTTACACACGCTAAAAAAAAAAAAAGATTTTTGCTAGCTTTCGCTCTTCTTTCTGCGTTCCCTTTTAAACTAATTAAACTTCACATCTGATTTAAATTACAAAACCATCCATATAAGGAGAATAATTACAAAAATTATGCAAATAGTAAAACCTAAATGCTTATAAGGTGAATACAAAAACCTTAAAGTCTTTATAACCTCTATTTTGGGCGTTATATCTCAATTTTAATGAATCTTACTTGAGGGTCAATTTTATTTTTTTATAACTTTATTGGAAATGGTCAATTGAGGAGGGAAAACAAAGAGAGGATATTTAAAATTAATGCAAAAAAAATATAAATAAATAAAAAAGAAAAGAAGGAAGAGCTTGTCCGTTAGAAAATTAGAGCAGTTATAGACATTGCGATCAGGTTAAATACTTGAACCCCAATGTTTAGGCGTATCCCCTGCTTGGAAACTGATGTTTAAGAAGGGTTCCTCCATTGTAATGTCAACTTCACAGTTTTATCTTCTAACCAACCAATGTGATTTTCATAAAATTGTTGTGCCATAAAAAACTGTGGCCTTATTTACAACTTGTTTGAATAATAGTTATCATTTTTTAAAGTACCGTATAGTTTTTAATGAATAAAATATTTGACTAGATCGTATCATTTTTCATAGTTTCATAGTGTCAATACACCAACAATTTGAAAAATAAGTGTACAATATTATTATTTTATTTTTTTTTAAAGTAGAATATGAGGCTAACAACAACCCAGTGAGTTCCCGTGAAGGGGTCTGGGGAGGATAAGACAGACGCAACCTTATCCCTACCCTGAAATATGAGATAGAGTAATTATTAAAAAAGGTAGAACAAAAAGTAATATAGAATTATAGTGAGGGCAAGATGAGAAAAACAACAATAATGACGCGGCCATACAACATCGGATCTTTAAATAACAATCAAAATATTGTATTTAACGTAACAATATAATAAATACAATACAATAGGTAACCACCATCCAAACAAGAACTCTAATTTTGATAGACAAAATATATACCATAACTCAAATTTAAACAAGCCTGTCAAGTATTTAAGCTCCTCCCTTCAGTTAAATCAAATCAAGCGGTTGGCTCCTCCTCGAGTTCCATTTTGTATATTGTATATTCCCTCTCAAATAACAAAAACTCCTGTATGAAAGTGAGCTTCAACTTTAGTAGCAAGATCTAATTATTGCACAACAAATCAAATTAACTGACTAACAAGACAACAAATCTACTTTATCAAAAGACAAAGACAACAAATATATTAATGCTACAAATCCAACAAATATATCAATGCTACAAGTGATGTATGCATGAGAACTGATGACACTTTGTCCAAGCTAACAGTCATTCAGTTGATAGGAAAACTCTATTATCTCTCTTCCAGTGCATAAACGGTACAAGTCAAACATTCATACCTGCAATTGATGCTGACTGAAGAGACGAATGAATCCAGTTTCAGGATTTGTGACAAGGTTGATCAACTCATCATGGCTATTAGGTGGATTACCAGACCCAACAAGCGACACACAGACCTAAAAATGAGTCCAACAGATCAAAACTGAGTGTACAAACAGACACGTCCTAATTTGCTTCTATTCAAATTTTCAGAATTGTCAAATAAGATAAATTGAAAATTTATTGTGTAGGAATTTTGCTCTAGGTGACAGCCTACACGCAATACTGTAAATAATTAGAAATTATGAGTTCCAATAGCAAGCTCACCTGCATGCACCGCAGAACAACTTCAGGGATGCAACACCTACGACAAAGACCATGCACTATGTAGGTTGCAGGGCCTTCAATAGACCCATCACTGCCAGAATACCAAGCGTCTAATCGAGAGATTTCCAATGTAACTCCAGCTTGAAAGCGAGTAAGCTCCCCTGTGACAAAGAACCGAGGTAATTTATGAAGATAAAGGTAATATATAAAAGAGAAAAACAAATAAGACAATGAGCTTCAGCAGAATTCCCATCTTAGACATCATGCCAGTGTTGTGAAAAGCGGACGCTTCCTCGCTTAAAGCGAGAAGCGAAGCAAGGCGACCCATCGAGCTCTTCTGCTATCTGAAGCGTACCAGGTATTCAAAAGCACTCGCTTCCCACTAAAAAGCGAGAAGCGACGATGCGAAGCGATTTATAAGAAGCACGCGCTTCTCTGTTTTAAAGGGCTGCCAACCTATTTAATTAAAAAAGATGTTCTTTTTTTAAAACATATCGACCAGCAGCAACAGAGAAAGAAAGAGGCGACTAAGCTTCAAATCTTCTACACATTTCAACTTAAAGATCATCAAGTTTGGTTGAGGTACTTCTTCTTTCACTGTTTCAGCGTCCAAATAGCCGCAAAATGCTGCGAATTTTTTTTTCCCTTCAGTTCTTTTTCATTCTTCTCCTCTTCTTCATTTTCTGGCACTGTTTTTTCGTTTGAAATGCTGCCCATATTTTACTGGAATGGTATACTGCTTTTCCTCTTATTTTTATATCCTTTATTCTTAGTTCTTATTGCCTTTCTTTTGTGCTTTAATTGATGCGACTCTTTAGTTTATACATTGAAGCATTGAACATTTGCTTATAGTTACATGTGTTTTCTATGCAGTATTTATTTTTTAAAAAAAATTTTAAATTCACCTTCACTTCAAAAAAGCGAGCCCTTCGCTTCTCGCTTCTCGATTTAAGCGAAAAGGGGGTTGTCGCTTTTCCTTGCTTCACGCACTTCACAACACTGCATCATGCCAACTAGCACAACAAATAATACTTTAGCATACCAAAGTAACATATATAACCAATATACCTCCTGCAAAACTTCATAACTTTTGACATTGCAAGCAACAGAAAAAACTTCTTTTCTAGGGTAATCTAATATTTCAGTGCTCATCCACATACAAATGGTTAATATCTAATATTCCATTGCTCATCCATAAAATATCATTTTGTTATTTTTACTTCCCTACTTCTTTTCAATTTTTGTATTTTTAAATTCAATATATTTTCCATTTGGCCCACGGGCCGGCCCAGCCTAGTCTCAGTCAAGCCTCAAGGGCCGGCGGGCTTACTTGGGCCAGTCTAAAAGGCCTCATTCTTAAATGAGCTCCAAATAACTTAGCCAACTCTATCAAATAACGGGCTAAGGCAGGGCTAAGATTTTTGGTGAATTTTGTTTCATTTCTTTTCTTTTTGTTGACAACAATGGTGTCCACTGGCCAGGCCAATTTCCTTGCACCTCGAGAATTCCATTAGGTATCTGTCTCCCCTGGACAAGTACCCGGTAATTTTGCCTACCAAAGCTCGAGCAGATGAGAAGAAACCACCTATTATTTTTTGTATCTACGGGTATTTGAACCATGATAGCCAACGTTTGCACTCAGTTCAACGTGGTGGACTTTGTTATTTAAGTAACTATGTCAATTTTAAAGAGATACTAAAACAATAAATAGATCAAACAAAATGGGATAGAGGAAGGAGGAAGCATCAAGTAAGCTTAGGTGAAATGATAATGTAAACACGGAAAGCGATAAAAAAGATGTTGAAAAAGAAAAGTTAAACAAAAATTGGGAAAAAGAATAAGAATAAAGAATATGAAACCCGAAAACTAATTGATCAGCACGAAAGAAGATGAGGCTGACGCAAATTTATTTCAAGGCCTAAGATGCACAACCCCAAACAAATAGACTAATTAATGGAAAAGAAGGAAGAAAAAGATGGAATGCAAAATAATGACACTAACAAGCCATATTTAGAAGCGCACAATAGTTTGCAGTCTTGAGATAATCTGGCCCAAAAAGGAGCTCCAAGAAGAGAATTGTATCAACTGGAGGCCTGGGAAACTGGGAGAAGGCTAATCTAAAAACAAACTCACCAACTAGAGAATCTCATTACCTTTGAAGCCAGCAGCAAGCATTGCAGCAAGAATACCACCATCATGGAACTGATGTGACCCAAGACCATCCTTTTCTGTTGCCAAGCAGCGCAATACAACCTCGACACAATAGTTGTCTCTGGATGATATGGAGACACTCACCTGCACGAACGTCATGGCAATCGCCAACATCAGTGTTATCAATGGCGAAAAGCGCAAAAAAGCTCTAACGTTTGTTGGGGCTTTAAGCGCAAAGCACAAATAAAGCATGAGCTTTAACGAAGAAAGGCGTAAATGTAGAAAAACTACAAATATGTATGTGCAGTCCAAGACTAATATCTATAAGCATGAATACCAAATATATGGACAAAGAAATTAAAGAAAATTTACGATAAATGAAATATCAATTGTTAAGTGTAGCCTCTTCAGGACTACGCTTATTCACAAGGAAAATTATGTCTTAGAGCCTTGATGACAACACTAAAGCGCCTGCTAAGCGAGGCGAAGCGCTCAATATGTTTTGAGCCTCGCTTCAGGGCTTAAGCGCGCCTTTGATAACACTGCCAACATTACTATGTCTATATAGAAGGTTGAAGTCCTCCTAAATCATAACCTTTTGCATTGAATCCTGTTTAATGTAGAGTTGATTTAATAATTTGTTTCAGACAGAAAAGCCTAATAAGGCTAGAGACCCATTACACAGGTTACGAGCCCTATGGCTGGATGAGCATGTGTACTAACTAATAACTCTTATTTTAGTTAACCTTCTGCTTTCTAAATCTCAGTGTATGTACTTCCATGTTTTATACAACCCATTGCACCAATAGACCATTGCTGCAGACTAATGTACTTATTCATGTTTAGGTACATTGGTAGCTAGAATGCTCATCCTGATTACACCTTTTTTGGCACTGATATCTTGGCAGGGAGGATACTATTTTAAAGCTACCATACCTTGTTTACTTTTGATAGATATCTTGATTAATAGAGAAATGGACCAACGCAGTCCAAGTATAATTAAAAGTTAGACACCACAAGAAAGAGAGGAGACTCATGTATTGAACATGTCCTCTGAGGACCAGTACAACATCAATTACAACTTCCGCATTTGACTCGACAAAAAATAGCATACCATTATCTGGCGATTTAATACTTCTTCCTCACTGACTGAAGAGTAAAGGGCACTCATTAAAGTTGTGCACAAGGTGGCGTCGGGAGCCAAACAATCACCAGATGATGAACAAAGCATCGCAGTAGCATGCAACTCAAGGAACACAGGCTCATCGCTTTCCAAGATGTGATCTTCAGTTGGAACTAACCAGGGATTCTCTTGCCCTAAGACATATTCAACACATTAACTTTCTGGAAGCCCAACAATTCAATTATATAAGGTCATATACTTGAGAAGAAACCAACGCGAGAGGTAGGTGAAAAAAATGAAAGCCAAGGAAGGGGTAGGTGAATCATATTGAGAAAGCAATATATCGTTGACTAGACATCTTCTGAACAATTTTTTCTCACATAGGTTTCGTTCACTCACGTTGTAGAAGCAAGAGTGATGTATCAAGAGTTTCTCCAGCAGCCATAACTTCATTCTGCTTTTCCTCATCTGAGAGTTCAACTGGTGAAATTTCTGCATTCTCTAGCTCAACCTTTAACCAGTTGCGATAAGTTGCATCACATGAATAGAACTCACTCTGATTGGGTAAAAACAAAATATTACAATTATAACTTCTACAAAATTTAACAAAATAACAAGCAAACCAAAGGCGTCTCCATATCTTCTTTAGAAGTCTCAAAAAGCGTACCCAATCCTGGAACTCCTTTAAATTCTCCGAGAACTCATGACTCTCAACGGAAACAAGATCATCTGAGAGTAGTTTCAATGGCTCAGCCAGTAAACTGAGTAAAGTATGAGCCCCGACAGGCATTGCTGGAACCCTCCACATTGAGATAAGAGCAAATTCCCGGAACAGTACATTGCTGTTGAAGTAGTTGCAAGTCAATCCCATGATCATTTGAGTCACCTCGAGGAACATAAAATTAAAAAGAAACGAGAAGCAAAAACTGACCTGTGCGTCAATGCCCGGAAAAGAAGTTTCATACTGACGGACCTAGAATTATTGACTGTTGAAGGAGGTGTAAAGCAGAGCCACTGAATTACTAAAGCTTTCTGAAGGCTCTGTAATCGATGCTGCTCTGCAACGTCTGTTTCATTATTATATTTCCCAACTCTGATTTCTCGAGACCTTGAAAGAACCCTGTTTAAAATAATTATAATCTAACGTCAAGTCCTTCGAAAGAACTCAATTTTGCATGTTTTCAAAATTGTGAAATATGTGTTAAGAAATAAAGGAACCTTTCGATGATCTCCTCAAAACTGCCCTTTGAATCATCTTCTGGAACAAATGGCAAGTATTCAATAGCAGAACGGAATATTTTATACCTGACGTGAACGCTGTCAACAATGGAAAAGCAAGAATGGAATCAGAGAGCGACTTAAGCCATTAAAACTAGTCTAAACCAAAACATCTGACCAAGATCCTAGTAACGATAAAGTAGAACTGTTCCTGAGTCATAATAAGAACTCCCACAGTTTCTGTAAGAACGTGTTGCATGAAGTAACAACTTACATAGCTCAATTATCTTTTTTAGCCTGGATAGCAAGGACACAATCCACCGAACTAACTATAGTTAATCAAAATAAATAATTGCCACTCACCCTAAAAGGAAAGATGATAGTAGAAGGAATAAGCAAAAGAAAGACACCATTAGACTAATGTATCATAGGCCCTAATTTTGCAATGAAAATTACTTCCATGTAAACAAGTTGTATTCATACTCATTTTCCAACTTTTGGTCTCTGCGTTAGAGAATGTTTCCCGAGAATGTAAATTTTTTAATTAAAAGAACCACTTAAGTGGCAAGGTTAGAGGGGGAAGAGGACATCAATTTCTAAAATGACCAACAAAAGCTTTAACCCAGCTAGTCATTATGCATCCAATAGCATGCATGGTATGAAAACCTAAAGTTCCTGCCAAAATTAACAAACGAAGATTCAGCACGGACTCATTGACTATAACACGTTGAGATTATATGGAAGATAAAAGGGGGCATTTCTCAAGAAGTTCGGTTCCAAGTTCCATCACACAAGAAAGCAAGGAAAACCCTTACACTGATCGTGCACACACTCAGCAAGCGTGCAACGGGAACATAAGGACGAGAAGAGGGAGAAAGTCAGACGCAAAGCATGCGTTATGGCAACGATAAACACAGCGCTTAACTGACCAATATATCATAGCCTGAGGCTTTTATAGTAAGTTGCTACCAGACTTCCTGACCTAAACTCTATATATGAACACCAGAAGTTTAAGATCACCTGCACTCTTATGCTTCTTAGCTAGTTGTTACCAGGCGCATCTCTTCAGAGTTAGCAACAGAAGGAGCAAACTAAGGCCAAATTCATAATGAGTCAACCTATACTTTTGCAGTAATCTATAGTTTATTTATTGGTCAACTTTCCTTGACACACTTCACCTGTGTAAGTTCATCCAATTTTTGAATAATTGGCCCCAAAGTACGAAGAAGATGGAAGTTTACTAGTACTAAACAAAAGCCTGCCAATACAAACAGATTTTTTAACAAGACAGAAAATGTTCTCCGTAACAGCATAGTAAAGTTAAGGCATCTACGACACCCTAGGCACAAACTATTGAACTGCAACTCACTAAGAATTTTTCTCTGAAGAATAAGTTTATATGCTTATGGCTTTTGGCTATTAGGTGTACTCTTCAGGATGTCAAAGATGAAAATAGCTTGGTAGATTTAATTGACTCGCTACAGGGATAGGAATTTTACAGAAAGGAATCATTTCTTTTTGTCTTTGTGTAGGAGAGTTCTGATTATGTACATATACTAGCACCATCGTAGTGCTTGATTTTTTTCTATCAATAAAAACCCATTACTTACTCAAAAGACAAAAACAAAAAGAATCTTTCACCGACGAAAGTCAAATACCAAAGTACCAAACACATAAAGGATAATACTTTTTTGATAACCATGGTCCCGGCCAGCAGCCAGATTGCGCGCACCTTGACTAATTCCAACGGGGAAAGGGTCATAATACTTAATAGCACACTTTTTAGTACCTAAACCACACATGGGTATTTTATCCCATAACTCATAAGCATGCCCATCCAATGAAAACTACGAAATTCCATATCGAAAGAATAAAATAAAATAAAATGGATCACCAACAACCAAAAGAGGAAATAAAGAGAAACAAAAGTCAGCATTACATGGGTTTTACCTGCTATTTAGCCTTAACTCCATCATATGCACAAAGAGATCGATACAACGATGACGAGCTAACTGAGAAGCATAAATCCCAACCAACTCTTCATGTTGCTTTGTAAAAAGAAACATAGTATACCTGCAATTGCAGTTCATACTTCAGAAGCCAACAACACAACCCTATAAACACTGGATATTGGACGATAACATTTGAAGATAGCAATGAAAATAGTGCATTATTACTTTGATCTATCATGGGTATGGAGCAGAAAAACTTGATACCATGAAAAAGAACATCGACAGATGAGGACATTAATTCTCCATGAAACTTGTGACGAAATGCAAATCCCAATCAAGAACAGACACAAACAACCAATATATATGAGTCGTATACCAAAAAGTAGAGAACCTACATCAAGATATGATTCTCTACAAAGACACCAAATCATTTATACAGACAGGGATCTTATAGGTACACCAAAAAAACAAACACTAGTGGATATTCCTTAAATGGACAAAATCATTTTCAATCCCTTCCACCGCTCTCCTTCCATGCAACCTACATAAGAGCTAGCTGGGCAACCTCCCATGCCCTTGGTCTTCTTTCAAGCTTTTAAGAGACCGAATGTGTAGCATATCTCTTATTGTACCTACATCACCCTTATTATTTCGAAACAATTCAAAATCACCCTTCACAAACCAGGGGCCAACTTGCACTACAACAGAAGGTGATCAAGGTCTTCGCCCAAATATTTGCATGTATAGCACCAATAGACATAGTTCACAGTTATCCACCTCAGATTCTTCACTGTCAGTATCGTTCCCTTCCAGCACAACTTATTAATCCATACCTGTAAATGTAGGAAACTTGTCTCCTCTCTCACCAAGGATTTCTGGTAGTATGATTGGTGTTGTTAAAGGCTTGCTTAAGCCTTGAAGCTTAGGTGCAAAACAGACTGAGCAAATCGATTGGCTTATGCTTTAGTTCAGTCACCAAGGCGTTAAGGTGCATGTCTCATTACTAATAGACACTGTGCTGAATAGACGACAATAACTAATAAATATTTCACTTCATAGTAAGTTTTAAAATCCCTTTGTGTTATTTATGCTTATAATAGTATTCTTGAATTACATTTATTTCCTTCATTTGGACCTTTCTTCATTAAAGTCCGTGCTGTATTTACACTTTGCTCTAAAAGCATTATGGACCCCAATGCTTTTTTTGCGCTTTTTATATTTGATAACACTGAGTACGGTTTGATTATGAAAGAAACTATTTCTCCTCAACTCCTACCTCCATGAATCCTGCGTAGAAGGCAATAAGATCTGCTTGTAGAGTGCTCCAACTAAATTTGGAACTCCCCATCTCCCAGTCTCATCGATTCCTCCAAAACCGAGGTCCCCGAAATATACCTCCCTCTTGCACCCTTCAGATATGATGGATTGTCACCTCTCCCTGGTTTAATACTCCGTATACGTGAGGAAAGGAGGCCCTCAGCACCTCAAATCTGTGGTTCAAAAAAGCTAATTCTATCGTCAACCCCCACTCTAAAAATGGTATGCCCGCTAAAGTCTTTCCCCCGTCATGATACTCCTCCACAAGCCACAACCAAATGGCATTGTGATATTTCAAGTCCTCCACCCATCTTCCGTTTTGTCGTACTTCTCTGCTACCACCTCTTTCCATAAAGCATACTCCATCTCGAATCTCCACAACCATTTCCTTAGCTTTCTTGAACACCTTGAAGTCTTTCACTCCTAGCCACGCATTTTCTCAGTGTCGTGTCTGCCTACCACTTTATCAAGTGGAACTTTCTGGTACCATGTCCAAAGGATTAAGAATGAAGATATTGATTTCTGAAATCAAGTGGCATCACATTTTTTCTACTTCAATGTTCCATGAGAGGATAAGCACATTGAAGTTGATTCTTCTTTTAATCAGTCACATTAAAGTTGATTCTCATTGTTCGTGAAAAACCACAATCCAGATGCATCTTTTATTTGTTCTGTGACCAGTTGGAAGATACATCATTCACCAAGGCACTAGGGGGGACAAAAGATAAAGTATATTTGTAGTGAACTTGTTGTGTATGATCTGTGTAGTCTAACTTGATTGAAAGTGTAATAATGTGTCCAGTTTCATTTGCATACAAATTTAATTGCATTATACTTTGCAATTAGGCAATTATTTATTGAAGGCTACTACAGCTAAATAATTCAAAATGGCATCTCACAATCAGTACATAGCATAGACATCGTAGACAAAGCAGTACAAAGCATTGATAGATAAAGGTTGATAGGCGTTAGTAAAGCATTTTCAAGCTTTTAGTTTTCTCCTTAATTTTCGTGTGTAGCTCAATTCAAATAAGATAAGCTATAGTGCAAATTTGTACTGAATTTTCTACCAACATTACATTAGATGCTATAAGCAGTGGAATTATGGCTATGTTCTCCAAACTCTCATTTTGAAGAAAAATATGGGATATATGAAAAGAGCATCAATTGATTCCCCAGATGCCTTCTACATTTATCAATACCACCAAAAAAAGAACATGCTATGTAATACTCACATGTGAAGAATGAGGTCACCAACTGTCAGTAATTTCTCTCTAAACTCATCCTTCATTTGATCTTCGAGCAAGTATCGGAGCACAAGCACTAAGTGTGCACCAAGGCGCATCATTTGTGGGTCACCATGAGGTCTAAGCAAAAGAAAATGTGCATTCAGCAAAAATTACATCCAACATAAAGCTTAATCTCCAAGAATAACAAGTACTTATGCATATTGTGGACTAGTCTATTACTAAACACATCACGTACAGATAAATCATTCATGAGTCTCTGACTATCAAGGACACAAAGATTACTCTGTACCAGGAACCAAAAACAACAAAAGTAGCCTCTAGAGCCTTATTCCTTGAACAATTGACATCAAAAAATCTAACATGATAAAGCTGATAGAGGGGTAATCAGTATATGAAGTGTTGGTAAACTTTTAAGGTGGTCATGCACAATTCAACACAGTGCTAACATAGGCAGAAGTCTAAGTTTTGAATCTTACTACCACCCATTTACACATGGAACTTCCACATGTTAGACTTAAGGAAAAGATTGAGACCCACACGGAAAGAGGCGTGTTAGGAAGTACTTAAATAAATGTGTCCCGATTCAAACAACTTAAACGTTTTAATGAGGTGAAACAAATTCAACAACGTTAAATACTATTTAGAAGCTTTACAAAGACAATAAGAATCTCAAAACACTGCAGAATAACCTAATCTTGTTGCGTATGTGCAACAAAAAGCCTCAGCCCATGTACCATAAAGTGTGAAAAGTTTACTTACCTGAAGAAGGTTGCATCATCTTCAGAAGGCGATATCCAACACCATATGACGTCCAGCAAACTTGGTATGTCTCCTAACATAAGGTTCATCTGTTCAAAAGCTTTGGTTAAAGCTGCAGAACAGATCATAGAAGCTATAATACTTTTAAGATGAAACTGGTACTCAGCTAATACACGCTCCCTTCCTCGCAGGAAAGATGTAGTAACTTAGAATGGGACCAAGGAGGACAGGATGAAAGACACTCTACTCAAAGTTATCTCTTACCCAAGCAACTATATACAGAACTAAAATAAAAAGGGGCAGTCCGGTGCACGAAGCATCCCGCATTCACGCAGGGTCCGGGAAGAGCCCACCCACCCCAAGGAGTTGTCTGATGTAGGCAACCTACCCCAATGCAAGCATCAGTGGCTGATTCCACGGCTCGAACCCGTGACCTATAGATAACAGGGAGACAACTTTACCATGGCATCAAGGCTCCCATTCTATAAACAAAATTGTTACGGCAAATAAAATGGAAGGAACCAGGCTTATCTGAGAGTGACACAAGACCAAGTGAAGGAGAGATCTGAAATAGCAGATTTTATGGTGGAAAAAGCTATGGGCTTTGCTGCATTACACAAGCATACATTTGATACATATGCGTGGGTAAAGTCGTGAGAGGACTAACACCAAAATATAATATCCATGGATGTGGAAGGTAGCACTCAACGGTAGCCTATTTCTCCTTCTAAAGCATCATTCGAAATTACTTAAATCATAAGACCAGACAGGCCAACTTTCACAGACAGTGCTTCTTTGACATTCAATTCAGCAGACTGTAAAACAGCTCATGGAACACCACATAGTATTTAATAGTTACTTTTTGTAGCATCTGCAGGCAAAGCATTTTATTGTGCTACACGGTCTCTCATTGAGGATGCAGAGGAAAGACTTGCATTTAACATAAATTAGGCTTCTGGATTAAAGTTGTGTGATGTAAACGTTTGTGTGTATAGACTCACCAAATTTAAAATATCTGGTAAGATGTCTCTCATCATGGGGAGGAGGGGAGGGGGGGCACTAAATTTTCAATAGATCAAACGGACTAAATAGAGACTAACACAGATTACTCTTCTAAAGAAAAAGTAAGAGGTTGAGAGGCGATACAAGAACATGAGCCTATACCTCAATTTGTCTCTGCTGCTCCTTGCACGATCGAGCAACAACTTCATGCACCGTGTCACTAGATTACAGAAAATTTTAATTTATTTTAGATAGGAAGTAACAAAGAAAAATCTGGAGTGAAACCAGACTGCATGAATACCTTGAATGGAGTTTCTGGAGAAGGGCAGAGAGATGCCTAGGTTGCTGATTCACAACTTGAAGTGGCCAACTATCTGGTCCAGCAGTTGGCTGAGAAACACCATCTACAAATTCTGGGCTTCTATTAATTGCTTCTTCAAAATTCTTGAAGTGATCCCCTTCCCCTGGTTGCAGGCGGGTTAATTCCACATCAACCTGGAAATCAAGCCATGATTTGGCCATGGCCCAGCAAGCAGACTGGAACAAGATAAAATTGATTTCAATATCAAGAGCAACACTAGAAATCAAAGAAGTGGCTGAAGGAAAAACAAAGAGAAGAGGAAACCAGGCTCCGTATAACAAATGCAGCAAATGGTTAGAAATAAGTACATCCTTTTGTTGGTTCAATTTCATTCGCTAGAAGTTATGTTACTAAAGCTTGCATATTGCTACTAACTGAACGCCATGAGAGTTTCAAGCACATAGACATTTATCACTTTATTTATAAGATATATTCTAGATGTATCTCCACTAGTTTTGTTGGTTCAATTCATTCTAGCAGATACATCACTAAAGCACTTGAAGCAAATTTGGGATATATAATCTATAATCTACAATTCAGGAGAGTGTTAGCATATGCCTAGGTTTAAACATATAAAATGGGCCACGTTGCAATGATGGACCAGGACCATAGCACCATACTTGTACATATTTCTTAAGAAAATATGTAATTCATTTTAAAAAATCTTATGTCACATTTTTACATCTCATTTTGATCAAGTAATAAATTTATACAACAACAACAACATACCCAGTATAATCCCACATAGTGGGTCTGGGAAGGGTAGTGTGTACGCAGACCTTACCCCTACCTTGTGAAGGTAGAGAAGTTGTTTCCAATAGACCCTCGGCTCAAGAAAGCATAGGTACCACAATAATAACAAGAAAACAAGACGGGACAACACCGAGAAACCATGTAAAAGCAGCATACATAACAAGATTGTAAGATGATCGAAATGCAAAAAACGACAGGTATTCAAAGAAACCCAATACCAACCAAATGGGAGAGTACGTACTAACACTACCGATATGAATAATCTAGACTAACTATCCTACTATCCTAATCCTCGACCTCCACACCTTCTCAGTTGTAGATGCGCCATGTCATGCCTAATCACCTCACCCCAACTCTTCTTCGGCCTACCTCTACATCTCCTAAGGCCCTCCAATGTTAACCTCTCACACCTCGTTACCGGGGCGTCTGTGCTTCTCCTCCTCACATGTCCAAACCATCTAAGTTGTGCTTCCCGCATGCTACACCCACCTTGACCCGAATAACTTCATTCCTAATCTTATCTAACTTGGTGTACCCGCACATCCATCTCAACATCCTCATCTCTGCTACCTCCATCTTCTGGACGTGGGAGCTCTTGACTGGCCAACACTCAGCCTCATACAACATAGTCGGTCTAACCACCGTTCTATAAAACATACCTTTAAGTTTTGGTGGTACCTTCTTGTCACATAAAACACCGGAAGCAAGTCTCCATTTCATCCATCCCGCCCCAATACGATGTGTGACATCTTCATCAATCTCCCCATCCCCTTGTATAATAGACCCAAGGTACTTAAATTTACATAATTTGGGGGGAAAAACACTTATATACAACTGTATAGGAATACAACTTTACATTCATAATTTCTTTGTCAATTTTTCTTTTTTTTGAAATTTATTTCAGGGTGAATAAAAAATTGAGGAACAAAACAAATATGGTTATTTGAGGAATTAAATTATTATTAATATTGAAAAGAAAAAGTAAAGGGTAGGCCCAACCAAAATACCAAATAACCGGTGAATATGCCTCCCCAAGGGGTAAGGGTCTATTTTCCCTTGACAAAGCATCCCAATTTTAAAGTTTTTAGCCACCCATGGACGATCATTCTATAGAGCATTCATACAATCATGTTATAGTTAGCAGCTACCATAATTAGAGAATATTTTTTAAGTAAGGTAAATAATTTTATTAACGGTCGGGGGAAACCGCGTATACCAAAAAGAGGAGAACCTACACCAAAATATGGTTCTCCAAAAAAGAGACCAATTCCTCTGTACAAATAGGGACCTCATGAGTATAAAGAAACTAAAAGACTACTTTGAAATTTTACAAAATCTTGTTCCACCCTTTCAAATGCCCTCCTATCCTCTCTTTTCAAATAACCAACATGATTGCTAAGGGAGCAACAACCCATGCCCTTAGACTTCTCTCCCCCCCCCCCTCCTGTGAGGCCAACTTCGTAATGCCTCCTTCATTGTACCCGGCATCACCAATTGCATCCCAAACAAATTAAGGACCACCCTCCACAACCCATTAGCCACTTGACAATGCAATAGAAGATGACATCTTCGCCCGACATCACAAATTATAATTAGAGAATATATCAAAGAAATTGAATGATCCGACGATAATATTGAAGGCCCTTTGTCCCAATCTCAGCGTCCCCTTCTAGGAGAAGCTTTATTAAATGACAGATTTGACCAGAATCTGTATAATATCCAAGACTAGCAAAGTTTCTAGGAGAGAAACAACCAACATGCAGCAGTATTTTCAATCCAAAGGCTACCGTGCATTTAGTATCATGCAGATTACAGAACAGAAAGTACTGCATTACGAAATGGACAAATAACAGGAATTTTATACCTCCCAATCCGTACATGTTGGAAGAATGCGTTTCAGGTTACTGCACTGGGCTGCATATACTGCTGCTTCATATTTTCCGCCATCTTGATCTGCAATTTTCTTCAATGTAGAGAAGAAAACAAGTTTCATCAGTTCAAATGCAACACAACCACATCAACACATCCATAGGTGGAGAACATGCGCTCTCTAACATAATCATGACGCAAAAAGGCACAACAGAGACACATATCCATAAACCCGATGTCTCCTGCATAATATAGTAATTATTTTTGGACGAGAAGGAAGCTAGATAACAGGAAAACCTCATCACTTTAAACCTATTTCCTACCTCTGAAGCACAATAGCAAGCCCATTTCCAGAGACGCCATTGATGACCGATTCCACTTTCCAGCTCAATGGCCTGTAAGGTTCTGTTCTTGCCATTTCTTACCAGGGCTTCAATGGACGGGAACTGATCAAACCCTCCAAATGGAGATAGTGTTGCAGCTCTCCACGACTGTCAAGTCAATGGTTTTATCAGAATAAAGGATACGGTGTCATACTTCCCTAAAAGATTGGCATACCTGTCCAGCAGACCGGCAGAGGCTGCATGCTTCTTCCAGTCTCCCTGCTCTTAACAGAGTCCAGACATCCTCCAGAAGAGATTCATCTTGTTTCTATGGGTACAAGAAGTTTTTCAATGCAAAAAGAGCATCACATGCCATCAGTTAATGAGATATAAAGGCATCACGAAAAACCCAACAATATGAACTCTCTCTAATGTTGGCTACAAAGATGATGGTTTTTCCATTTCTTGTTCTCCACCCTCCCCCTACGTCCCTATTCTCACGTAATTAACCAATAAAGAGAACAGGGAAACCAGAGACACTTAATAAACTATGCACAAATCGAGGACTGCCAAGAATGATCTAAATGAAGATAGGCATAATGCAGCTGAAGGAGGATATGAGATTTCCAGGAGAAAGAAGCTGAAGCATGGTGGTTTCTGCAATATGTAAATGTACGCCTACAGTGATATGATCAAAGGAAGAGAGAAGGTCTTGTAATAATCCTGACATCTAGAGACGGCTTTTCTGTCAATAACGAAAAATTTAACAAATTTTCACCATCCAAAAAATCATCCAGGAGGAAATAGACTTGGAAAAACATATGCAAATAGCCAATAATTAAGTCAATTTCTTTGCAAGAGCATACTTTGTCATCAGGTAATTGCTGAGCATGTTCACGCGTAGGAGCATCAAAGTCCAAGTGATTAATTGTCTTTGGATTTGACACGCCTTTCTTCAGGAACCGTTGAGTGTGATGCCAAATTCCGGAGCTAGGGAGATAAGTGCCAACATGAGAGCCACGCACCTGCAAAGGTAAATAAGCATAATTAGAAACAATCACCACTACAAGATTTCATGAAAAAAGAAGAGTAAAAATATGTTAACTGTAGCAATAAGACATGGTACTGAAGTTATGAGCAGTCTTCCCATTAAAATTCTGGTGTTTATGCTAGATAATTAAACAAACAAATAAACCATCAAACTCATCTCTAGCACATACTATGATTCCAGCAGTGCAAACATATGAAAAAAGTAACCTCCCTTAGTTCCAAAAGAGAATGTAGCAAGAGAAAAAAATAAGAAATTTTAAAACTTTTGTAGCAATTAAAGATAATAACCCAACAGACGAATCTAATTAGAAAATCTGATGTACAATCAAGGATCTTATCCCCAAAAAATCTAGGAACAAAAGCCTCTTTATCCGGACTGTCATCTACTTTTTTCTCCTTTTTTATTTCATGCATCCCTTAGACTGTCTTACGATACCTTTCTGAAATGCTTCCCTGGCTCAATAACAAATCAAAAAATTATTAAAATCAACTAGGAAAATTTGAAATAAGTGCTTGGCATTCCCTTGCCTCAAGCTAAATCATTTCAAAAAGATATACAAGTGAATGGTTATGTACGTCTACCATCTAGGAAAACGATATTGTGCAAAACAGTACAGCTTAACAACATTGGTTTTCCACCTAGAAATTTTAATTTCTCCATGTTATACTTTAAATCATACTTCTCTACAGGTGCAATGTCCATCTAAGAAGCATGGATTACCCTACAGAGAGGTCAAAAGAAGCTAGACCCTCATATCATTTCCACACAATCATCATTATTCCCTGAGTAACCTTGCCCAAAATCACAGGACCTTAGGCAATTCTCCAGACAATGTACAGCAAACTCAGCTTGCTGGAGCTTAGTTAATAACTGAATCTTGTTAACCAGCTTTTGCCTCAATTTAACATTTCAGAAAGGTAAGTTATTTCCATGAATTAAACACTTTAACACTTTCTTTTATAAGGCCAAACAAGTCGTGACTGATATAACCATGTTTCCTCTTGTTACTAACCAAACCAAAAAAACACAAAGACAATTCATTCATACAGTAGATCAGCCTGTAGTCTCTCCAGCTCAATTCCCATACACCGACTGGAGAAGCTTTTCTAGTGTTTGACATTGTTTTTACCCAGGCATAAATCTGCAAATAAATTTGAACAGGGGAGCCAGAAGGAGGAGAAAGAAGAGGATATTTTGGCCAAAATTCCCAGTTAAGTAGCATAATTTTGTTTTAATTACCTTTTGAGATGATGATCAATCCCTGCTATGCTGGCTAATGCATAAGTTCAAGGAAGAAAATGGAAACCAAAGACCAACAAAATTTAAACTTGAAAACTGGCCATGCCAATTTTTTTTGATAAGGTAAATTGTATTAATCAAAAGGGAGAGAACTCCCGTATACAGGAACTATACCAAAAAGTAGAGAATTTACATCAGAACATGATTCTCTACAAACGACGTCCAATCTTCTATTCAAGTAGGGGCTATATGAGTACACCAAAAAGCGATCAAAGATAAAAGACTATTCTTAAGATGTGAAAAAGGAGACTCAATCCCCTCAAAAGCTCTCCTATTTCTCTCCCCCCCAAACTATCCACATGAGAGCTAATGGGGCGAGCTTCCACGCCTTTTGCTTTCTTCTTCTACGGAAACCGGCCCAGCTATATAACATTTCCTTTACAGTGCTTGGCATCACCCATTGAACACCAAAAAGGTTCAGGATTGCCCTCCCAATTCAATTTGGGAAACTGCAACATGTAGGGGACAATCATTTCCTTCCAGCTTCACTTGTTAATGTTGAATGCAATGCCTACACTATGTGGAAATTACACTTTTCTTTGTCCGCAAGCATAAATAACAACAGTTGGACCGTCACATTCTACTCTTGGCATAACTACAGTTCGTTGAATCGGGAGGGAAAAAAAGAACCTACTATCGAAGACTAGGAACGCCAACAGATAACCCAATGATTAAAGGCGCTCTAAAGCTAGGTGCAACTCAGCTTGGTGATTTGCCTAATCTAGCTGGCACTATGATACTGACACCAAAACTCGGAGGAGTGCGCTTCACCACTTAACAATTGTCTTAAAGAGGGCGGTGCACATAATAAATATAAATTATATACAAATACTTGAGGAACATCATCAACGAAAATGTTAATGACTGGTCATACAAAATAAGATCCTTCTTCTTATCAGGTAATTTAGAATTTCATTCGATCAGCATCCAGAGGATGCATTTAAATAAATAAAAATGATATAGCTCCTGCACATTGCATCCACCCCTATCTAAGAACTTAAGGAGCTGACAAATTTCCCAGAATTTAAGATATTCAGATGCTTTGTGCACCGGGCAGCCCTTTTATGTTTCGCTAAATCCAGATGAATGGACACAGCTTTTATAAAGTTGATTTCAAATAATTTGAGAATGAGGTATAATTGACCTATTGATGTTTCACTAATTGCATTTTTTCCAATTCTTTTGCCTATATAACTGTAATTTGTGTTTTCAAAATACCCATTTTTTTCTTGCGTACACATTACTTTCATTATTTCTTCGTCCGTGTGTTCCTTCATTAAACCGAGTGCTTTAGTTGCACTTTGCACTTACCCAACAGATCTTGGCCCTTTTCATACTTTTTACCCTGTTTAACACCAAAAGAACCACAATGATGCTGATAAAAGTACAATCAGTGTGTACATTATAGAGAAAAAATATCAATGCAGCCTCCCTACAGTAATCATAAAGACAATACCAATCATCTTCCTTAGTCGACGTACCTTAGCATATTTATGTTTACTCCCCACATATTCCTTGATCAGAGTGACAAACCTTAGACTATTCACCTTTACTCCCACACATAAGTTTCTTTATGGTTTCCTCGGTTTCTTTACGGTTTCCTCGGTGAAGTCCACTCTAAAGAATACCACACTTCTCACCATAATTCAACCATAATGAAGGTTAACAAACCAAGAGACCTCGGATTGACACAATTAAAGCTTTATTTAAATTTTTTCACCAGATTAGGCACAAATTTGACCAAGTACAAGACCTAACAGACTCAGCTGGGACGAGCCGAAGGACCGAGGACAAAGAAGTATAATTCTGTTGACAGTTTTACGATACGCGCATTGTGCGTGTACCCCATATCAATGAGTATAAACTTTTTAAAAATCACACAAATAGTATTAAACTAAGTGATTGAATTATAAAATAAAATATGAAAAAGCAATAATGAATAATATTTAGCCAACTTTATAAAGGAAAAAACTATGTCATACTCTAATGCCTTATGATAACTTCGATATATTAGGCATTTATTTTATAGTAGCATAGGCATAGTAGAATAACTAATATATTGACTTGTATTCAAATATCATGCAATAATACATGTTCTTCGTGGCTTTAAAAACTGTGTTCTCTATACTCAAGTATCTAATATATGAATTCATCGTATTCCTATTGAAACTCAAATCAGAACTCAAGTAGCTAATATATGAATTCATCTTATTCCTATTGAAACTCAAATCAGGGAATACGAGAAATAAAAAGAGACACCACACTGTCGAGTTTAGTTATCATATGAAGAATTTAATTGGATGGGTAATATTAAAACCCAACCAAATTTATTTTTAGTAAGATATAAAATGATCATCGTAAAAAATTAAGTTAAAAAATTAATACTTATTATTGTATTATCCAACTAAAGCGTACCGTAATATAATATAATTCTCAAAAGATATAAATGTTTATTAAAATTTCATTTAGATTTAATGTATATTCATTGAAATCATTACAATAGTGTTTAAATATTTAATTTTTTTCTGCATACATATTTTAAGATTTTTTTGAGTTATAAAACAGAATTAAAGTTAACTACTTAAAAGCTATTCGTTGACAATATTTTAGTGACACATTACTTGAGCTCGACTGATTGGAACACTTTTGGCAGTAATTAATTTTAGGTGATTCTTTGAGTTATCCAACAGATTATTTTTCTAATATTTAATTTTAAAATCCTAATACTAATTTTAGTTGAATTTAAAGTCCGAAATGTTAGAAAAATAACTAAATCATAATTTTGTCTAACATGAAATATACTTTTGAAGCGTAGGAAGTTCATTTTTAATTATATAGAATGACAAAACGTTCCAAAATATTAAAAGTGGTAAATTCATAATTGAATCTGGAATATGAATATTAGTTCATTCACATTTTTTTAAATAATTGTATTATTCAAAGTTTTTCTCTTGTTTTCTTTTAAATTTGTCGGGATGATTCTAACATGAAAGTTAACGCTGCTTTGGATGGTAAAATACTCACGTTAGTTTTGATTTAATTTATATCTTACATGTTTGTGATGGCTAAAGTCTAAAAATTAGGACTTTTACTTAGTGCAATTAGGAAATATTTAATAACCAAAATTTTAGGCGATTTAAATGTACTAAATATTAAAAAAGTAACTAAAATTACAATTTTGTCTAATGTGGAAGCTATTTTAAAAGGGTAAAAAAGGCGAATGATATTTCGCTAAGGGTCTTCGTGCTTTTAATATAATAATATAGATTCTTGTTAGCTTTTCTGAGAATTTAGTGTGTCTTTACTACCAAAAAATTTCAAAAAAAATTCAGCTGAAAAAACCATTTTGGAAACCCTCATCTCCCTCATGGACAGTTTTTCAATACTTTAAGCGGGCGTTTGGACATAAGAATTGTGAAATTCTGGAAAAAAAGTCAAGCGAAAATAGGATTTGAAAATTAGAGTTGTGTTTGGACATGAACACAATTTGGAGTTGTTATTTTTGTGAGTGATTAGAAGTGAAAATTTTGAAAAACAGCTTTTTGGAGTTTTTTAAATTTCCGAAAAATTTCGAAATTCGACTTCAAGTGAAATTTGAAATTTTCATGGTCAAACACTAATTCCTAAAAAAAGTGAAAATTTTCCGGAAAAAAATGAAATCATTTTTATGGCCACACGGGCCCTAATACAGCCAGCTAATTCAGAATTGAGATTTAGCTGATTGCTTGATTTATACATCCCAGAAAAAGTTCAAAAGAAAAAATTTAATAGATAAAATCACACAAGGTTCAGAAAATAAAGGAAGATGAAACTTATGTTAGCCTGTTGAGTCCTACATTGGTTAAGTATATAAGCCATCATCGCCCTATATGATCTTAGACAATGTGATCTCCTCACCATATGAGCTAATTTTAGGGGCTGATTTGGGTACAAGGTCCATCTCCCTAATATGATTAGGACAAGACTAAGCTAATGTTGGCTACGCAATGTCAGGCCTCATTATTATATTATTCCATATGCTCCAGATATTCAACAATGGATGTGCAGGGGGTGTGTAGTGCACATTAGACAATCATATGCATGAGTCCTAGATATGGTCTTGGACGATCCTCACCTCATGAGCAAATTTTCGAGGTTAAATTAGGTCCAAGGTCCATTTTTTTCACAAAGTCAGTTAGAGCGCTTCCACATTTACATATAAAGATCAAAACCTAGAACCAATTAGGTTTCTATGGATCTGCCTAAGTGTGTGCACTTCTCTAATGTACATATAAAGTGTAATGTGCATTTTTAAGCTTGCAGAGAGATATTTCAAAAAATGGAATAAGTTCCAAAAAAATCGGCAAAAACACCTTAAAATTGTAAAGAAACACTAAAAAGTAGTGGTACTATGTTCTGGAACATTACACCTTAATTATAAGAACAAACCAGGAAACATGATTAACCAAAAATGGCAATCATTGGTTTGATGGCATAAACTGAGATCGTTCTGCTATAACGTGACGGTGCTACCATTTGTCCCTTCGGGAACATCAGATAAAACTGTGAAACTATCTTTTGCCTTTTTTTGGATATCTGTGACACCAATTCATCACAGTAAGCATCAAGTTTCACCTCAATCATCCACATTCAACTATCCAGGGAGCAGTATGAGATGCACAAAACAATGTCATAAATATTTATAATCAACTCAGACATGTAAAACTGCAAAAGGATTTATTAACATCCCTGTTAAATTATGTGTTTGATTGATTTGAAGGAATAAGAACGAACAGATAAGGAAAACCACCAAAAATGAGAAAACTGCAAGAAATAAATTTATTATATACTAATTCATTACCTTTCTATCCAAATCAAGGGCTTTGGAGGCTAATCCTTCAAGCCACTGAACAATTCGGAGGCATAGTTGTGCAGTATGATTCTTCACTACGAATTGGCAAGCTTCTAAGTGAGAAGTAGTTGGCAACTGCAAAGAACATTGTATGATAAACAAAAATTAAACATAAAAGAAACCAAACACATTAACAGCAACACTACTACTCTGTTGACAACTAAAGATACATCACCAGGATGAGGTCTTCAGGAAGTTCTTCATTTCCTGCAAGCGGATGAAATGTTCAGTTTAAATAACAATAAACATCTAGCAAATGAACTTGAGCAGGAAACTATTTTCTGCTCATTATAACTATTTTCTGCTCATTATGAAAACTTTATGCAGTAAAATTGCTGAAACACAACAAAAAGAGATCCAGCTAATAGTGCCATTAGTGAACTGCTTCCCACAAGAAAATCAAAGATTACTACACATTTAAAAGTGACTCATGTCCAAAACCTCTTTTCAAGAGCCAAATGCAGAGTATATTTAGAAAGAACATGAAACTCCTTTTGTCAACATACAAGGAAATGAAAGATCTACTTTATTCAACCGTTACAGGATCTACATGAATTCTAATACTGCACCAGAAGGCTATCTCCAAGTGTCAATTGTGCACACGCATTGTTATATTTTTATAATGACGTAGATGAAGAAAAGTATTCCCCCCGCACCCACCCAAATTCCCTTAATATGACAATTTGAGTTGTCATCAAAATTATCAAGTTTTAAGTTGAAAATAATGTGCGTTAGTTCATATTTCCAAATTGCATCTTTTCTTTTAAACTAGGTACAGCATTTCCAAATTGAATCTTAGACACTTCAAAGACTACATTGAGAATATTATCTACAATAAATGATTAGATTTTCATGATAATTGAAAATTTAAAAAGAAATACCATAACCGAAAAGTTAAAATCAAAAAGTTAATCCGAACCATATGAATTAAGACGGATGGAGTAACAACTATGCCCAACGACATACACAACTTTCTCACTACCAAAGGTAAGAGGTGGCAAGACTTTCTATGATAATTTCAGAACATAGGTATTAAAAGGTTGACGACTTATTTCCTTTTCCATATAGATGCCACAAGAGAGACCATGAAGCTGCCTCGTCAAGCAAAATCCGTGCCTTCTGTCTCATCAATTTGTCCTCCATAACTCTGTGCATTTCATTAGAACCAAACCTACAGGAAAAGAGCACAAGAAATTGCAGACTCACATGAAAACACAATAGATATATCCTCTGTCTGGGACTACACTACAAAGTTCACACTAGCATTGGAGGATGTTGGCAAACACCATAGATTTCACAAATTTGGCATCTTAGTTTCTATTGTTTTACTATTTTAGTCATAAATTTGGCATCTTACAAAGTTTCTATTGTTTTACTATTATACTATTTGACACCCTGATTTTCTGTGGGGCAGACAGAAATCAGGTGTGCTCTATTTAAATCTAACTCTTCTTCTTTTTGAAGCTGCTTCAGGTTTACACATTAACATGCTCAAAAGTGTAATTTACCTTGTTAATGAGGTACAAAACCTAGAAGAATTGGCAGAAATACTGGGCTGCAGCATTGGGACCTTCCCAACTACCTACGTGGGGCTCCCTTTAGGAGCTAAATTCAATCAGAAGTTGTATGGAGTGGGGTCATTGAAAAGTTTGAGAAGAAGCTTGCTTCCTTGCAGTTGCAGTATTTATCTATGGGTGGCAGACTGACTTTGATCAATATCGTCCTAGACAGCATCTCCACCTACTATATGTCATTATTTCCAATGAGTAGTAAGGTTTTGAAACAACTTGATAAAATAAGAAGAAATTTTCTATGGGAAGGGAATAGCGGTGATCACAAATTTCACCTGGTTAAGTGGTCTAAAGTTTTATTACCAAAGCACCAAGGTGGACTGGGTATCAAGGATTTAGCTTTACAGAATAAATGCTTATTAATGAAGTGGCTATGCAGGTCTCTCAGGAGAATAACTGCCTGTGGAAGGAAGTTGTCAATGCCAAACATGGTGTACAGAACCACTGGTGCACTAAACAATCAAGAGCTCCACATGGAGTTGGAGTTTGGAAGCATATCTGTAAACTTTGGGAGGAGTTCTCACAGAATATGCACTTTGTAGTTGGGAATGGACATCATATCAAGTTCTGGAAGGATAAGTGGCTGGGCAGCACAGCTTTAATGAATGCCTATTCTGCACTGTATCAGATAGACAGAGAGCCTGACTCAACAATATGCCACTACAGGCAAGACAACACTTGGAACATAATTTACAGAAGGAACCCTACAAGATTGGAAATTTGACGAATTGCTCAGACTACTGGCCACTCTAAATGGCTTCTCAAGCAACCAATTAGCACCAGGCCAACTCATATGGGGAACTACACAGGCAGGAAGATACTCAGTGAAAGCAGCCTACAAGTTAGCCAGAACTCATAATGCAATCACTGACCAGTGGCCATGGAAGCTAATTTGGAAAGTCAAACTACCACCAAAAGTAATTTGCTTCAACTGGACTGCACTTAATGGAGCTTGCCTAACACAGGATAACTTGGCCAAAAGGAACTTCTCAATGGCTAATAGATGCTTTATGTACCAGAGGAATGCAGAGACACACAGTCACCTCTTTCTACATTGCACAGTCGCAGCAGGTCTTTGGAATATGTTTTTATCTCTTTTTGGACTCAGATGGGTCATGCACAAAACTTCAAGGAAGCTTTTGAGAGCTGGAGCCTTTGGAAAGTTGATAGCTCCATCAGGAAAATATGGAAGATGATACCTGCAGCCATTTCTTGGACTATCTGGAATGAAAGGAATAGAAGGTGTTTTGATGGGATATCAACTGCTGTCCAGTCTCTCAAAGCTTTTTGCCTAGTGTATTTATTTAGTTGGGCTTATCTTGCCCCTGTAGATTCTCCTGAAAGCTATCTGAACTTTGTTAGCTCCCTTACTACTAAGCTGATTTTTTTGCCTTTTTGTATTGGAGCTAGCAATTTTCATTACTTTTGTAACTATTCTGCATCTTCTTGATGCCATCAATGAAACCAATTACTTCATCAAAAAAAAAACACTAAAAATTCTCTTTTTTATAATGAAAAATTACAGATTGAAGAAAACTAAAGATTATTTACTTTAAGGTGGAAAATCAGTCAAATAATATAAGAGCTCTTCACAGTGGTAGTTGCAGGTGAAACTGTATAATTGTTAGACAATAAGGTGGAAAGGCGGCAAAAGGGAAAACTTGAAAAGGATTTACTATTATTTGAGGTCTTTGTAAGATATTTACTAAGGAGAGCAGTTTCTCTGCTACTAGTCAGAGCACATATTTTTAATTCCCTGGCTTGTTGGAAAAGCCAGATTGGTACACTGAAATATGAAAGACTTACTAAAGTCAAATAAAACTTGGACGACTAATGTGCTAATTCAGAAGACTTCCACAATCCAATTGGCTGGATACAGATAGAACAAGCAAATCATGAGTATCTACAGGTTTAACCAAGATATTTCCTTTTTCTTTTAATTTAAACTACAGGATGAGCACAAGAGCTGGAAAATTATTTCTAAAGAGTAACAATGAGACTCCAAATCACAACAGATTTAAATGATTGCAAAAAGGGGGCAGCATGTAGCAAAGAAGAAAATAAGGTCGATTGACAAAGAGCTCTTTGGACCAAAATGGCAAAACTAGTGTAAAGCTTGGTGGACTCTCTTAGTGTCATCTTGTGGGAGGAATGACAACCCAACTTCGAGATCCTAGTTTGTTGATCTGGACTAACTTCGACAGAAGTTTATCCAGCTTTCGCCGAAATTTAAAAGGATGCAAAATACTTCTGATGCACGAATTTGAGATTGCCAATCACTTCAAAGAACTCAAGCATGTAATTGAAGATACTAGAGAATTTTTGGCGCAAAAAAGGTGCACTCTGATAACTATAAAAGCTAACAAAGACATAATTTAAACTAGCATATTCTTCATAGATTACAGATATATTGAATGTCCACCTTTCTTTTTAGCTTATTTCAACAAAAATCCAGTGCAGCACATTTCCAGCAACCAACAATTCATGCCTCTCCTTTTATTTTTCTTTTTTTATCAGTAAAACACTCATCTACTTCTTATTACTATAGAATCAAAATATAACTTGTGGCACTCATATTTTTCCCAGTTAACAGTAAGCAACACATTGTCAGCTCTCATATTAATAGCCATAAAAACAGTCAAATAGAGACATTCAAGTTGGGATAAAATGCACATATGATACAGATCAGCAGAAATACCTTTTTTATGAAGTAAGTATATTTATTAATGGCATCAAGAAGATGCAGATATAATAAAAGATAGAGGTCAGCTCCAATAAAGAGAATTCTAAGCTACGGCTACTGAGCTGACAAAGTGGAGCAGCATACGTACCTAATTGATTCTGAGACCTCACGGCAACAATTCTCAAAATGTAATATCAAGTCAGGGATAGATATTAACCCTACAGCACATAGAAACAGAAACTGTTAGGTATCAATTATTAAAATATTTTTCCTCATTTCATGGCATACTAAAGTGGTAAATTAATCTACATTGCATAATGTCCATATCTTTAAAGTTCAAATCTTCCAAAGCTGAAAAGTAAGGTTTGCTCTAGTTGTTGAGCACCTCCGCCATCAACCAGTAGGTTGAGGGTTCGAGTCACATTGGACGGTAAGTGGGAACACTATTGATCCTCCTGATGGGTGGGGTGGGTAAAAGTAAGTCTTCCAAAGCCCAATTCAGGCAATATATACGACCCAACATGTCCTATCTATACAAGAGTGAGAGAACCAAAAAAAAATTGAAGTTTGTTTTAAAAACAAAAAGAGCAAAATTCAGAACTTTCTTTATTTCACATGCACGAACCCATACAAAAGAGAGAAGATTATTATGTCTCAACAAAAATTTAATTCAACGATTGTCCTGTCTAGCTCTCTCTCAGTTTCCTATTGAATCCAGCTTCTACAGAAAGCATTGCATGCCATCCTTATAAATATAGGGGGGAAATCCAAAGGTGATGAATAATTAAGTACCAATCAACATAAAGATTAATGATCTTGACATGTCAACTTTAATATCAGATCTTCGTAAGTTACTAGAATTGTAGACAATTTGGATACAAGATTTAACCAGAAAAGAAATCATAACCACACAGTAAGAAAATCATTACACTAGTTCTTTTAGTCTATGAATCTTAGTAACAAGCATGCAGAAAATTCCAAAGCCCCATGAACACAAGTTAGTTACACAATATAACTATACATAGCTTGCAAATATATCTCATGCCTCTCCACTTCTCAATCTGCATATACATATTCATGATAAGCAATTCTTTTTATTCGTAAAAAAATCAATTAATCAATCAATCAACTACACCTCAATCCCAAAAAATTAGAATCACAGTGCTATTTGGGTAAGGTAAAGTAAAAATTAGAATCACAGTTTTTTTCTCTAAACATCAAAATTCAAGACATAATGGGGGAAGTGGAATCCAAGACATCATTTGCACCAAGCAATCCCATTTCTCTAAAACCATCTTACAAATATCATCGAATGTAAGAAGTGTAAAGGGATAATTAACGTTAGGAGCCCTAGGGTATTCTCAAAATGTAAGCTACATAATAACGACAATCCAAATCATCACCCAAGCACTTTCTGTTGATCAAAGAATGCCACCTTGCGCTGCTGTAAATAAGGTTATATTAGGTCAACACAATTTTACTAGTAAGCACCTTGAAGAGCTGAATCCAGTAGAGAAGCAAATAAAGAAAATGTTGAGTCTCCACTGTCCGGTGATGCATCATGCTCCTCCTTGCAAGTTCTAAGGGAAATACTTCCACCTCGACGAATCAAATCAGTATCTGTCTCTAATATCCCATGGCTATCAAGAGATGGTCTACTCTTAAAGGCAGTTTGTATTCGAGAAGGTGTTGCATCAGCATCAATACTTTCAACTTCTTGTTTGATGTTCTCCATAAACAGTGCTCCATTCGATCTAACCTCACTGACCCTAGCAGTAGATCTTTCCCGATGAGGGGATAGGCTTGAACCTGAACTCCTTTTCCTGTGCATGGTACCGATACTTCAGTGCTGGTGTGAATTTACAAAAAATTTAAATACACATACACAAACTTAAGTAGATGACAAGCCCATAAAACCATTGGTGATACTATGAAACAACATATAGTTACTACAGAACATTTAAGCAAAGGGACCTTCAACCACCATACTCTAAATACTCAGAAAAATATCTGCTCCATGTCCACTGTACAGAAATGCACATGCTCTTGTAAAATAATAGGAGTATCTAATAGTATTAGACTACTAGGTCATTTATCCTTCTTTATTGTTTTGTTTGGGGGGGGGGGGGGGG
>ML398466.1:111218-137863 GCA_005239525.1 Nicotiana knightiana | reverse complement strand
CAAGCGTTCATTATACAACTATCTCCAAAGAACTTTGAAGACAATAGTCAGGCTGTACTGAGTTTTTTGTGTGTTCGCAATATTGAAAGGTGTACACCGTCTGCTAATTTGCTCTCCCTTACTGGCATGCTCGATTGGTGCATCCAAACATCTCTTGCCACGGATTTGTTCACTTATGTGTGCATTGCCTCTTCTGTTAAAGGTCTACTGAGGGAAATTGACCCAAAGGACTAAACGGGTGCAACAAGATATTCAATTTGATCTCCGGCCATTGGTTCAAAGTTATGGAGCGGCAGAAAACTTGAATGTTACAGCAAGAATTTGGTAAGGTGAATAAATACAGAACCAAGAATAAGTGTCAGACCTAGGCTTCAGCAATAGGACTGTGTTTGTATACATGATATATAATATACATGGAGCTAACAATACCTCTTTTGTATACTTTGCATCTATTTGATGCCAGTAAAGAAACAACTCACTTCATCAAAAATATAATATATATGTATATATACATACTTGATGATAATTCTCCTAAGTCCATACTCATTGTCCCGCAGAAGTAGTTGCCAAGGGGAGCACAACAACAACAAAAAACTCAGTATAATCCCACCAAGTGGGGTTTGGGGAGGATAGCGTGTACGTAGACCTTTACCCCTACCTTGTGAAGGTAGAGACCAAGGAGCACATATAATTAAAATTAAAAAATATATATATTTCTACTAATTCTGCACTCATTGTCACACAGGAATAGTGAATGCAGTGGTACCTCACATCGATTAAGTAAAGATTCTAAATCTGGCTCTACCAGCAATTGCGTCTCTCTAGCATGCCCACTCTCTTTTCCTAAAATTAACTGTGAGCTTTCCCACGAAAGATATTATGAGCTGAACATCTCTTCTTTTTCTTTGTTTTTCTTTTTTGGTCAAAACCAATTCCATACCTGGTAAGCCCACCAAGGGTGTTAAAGTGCTACCTAAGTAAAGGTTCTTCGTTCTCAGGGCTCCAGAGACCTCTGATTAAAAGTGAAATGCTTCAGACAATCCACCACACTCCCTCAGTGGTAATTATGAGCTGAATATCAGAACTACTAGAATGACTCCAACCCCATAATAGGAAAAACATCCAGGTCCCCAGAGGTTCAAAATTTCCTACTTCAGTATAATGCACTAATAGCTGTTGCAGAAGCTAAGTATACACCAATTGACAGTCATCAATCAAGCAACTACACCTCAATCTCAAACTAGTTAAGAACAGTTAAACCAATCATCTCCATCTTTTTATGATGGTAGTGTCCGAGCCAACTTGCACGTGCCTCGACTATCCCCGGGTATCTGCTACCTCCCACCATCATAGTAACTCTATCCACAAAACTTTACCAGATGGGAAGAAATCACCTAGTGCTTTTTTGCCATGCTGGAATTTGAACGTGAGACCTCGTGGTTCTCCTCCCACTTCATTTGTATTCTGTCCACTCAATTGGAACTCATCTTATTCCAATACTAAAAGTATATAAAGGTTTTCAAACCCTAGAGGTTTTCTAAATCTCACACTTGTGAGCCTATCTAACCTAAGCAAAGATGGAAGCTCGTGCAAGTGTAACCAAAGAAAAAAGCAACTAAACTTGAATTTCAACTAGTTGATCAGTTACAATCTATATAGACGCACATGAAAAGAAAAATACAAGCTTATTGGCAAAAGTTCGAAATGGCAAAATTGAAATCTGCAGAAAGAGATACCCGTATCGACGAAAACGCTCTCTTGTACTGAGATTTTCAGGGTCAAAATAGCTGGGAGACGTGCCCTCGTCAATCTCCATCCTCAAAAGATTTGACGGAACAGAACGAGAAAAGCTAAAGCCCTGCAGGTTTAAGAGCGGGAAGGGTTTTAGAAAACTCTAATGGCGTCTGCGCGATACTGTTAAGTAGTACTCCGTGTAATAGGTTGGATAAATGACAAAAAGGTCTCTCATGTTTGGAGTAGGTCTAAATTAGTCAACGAAATATACTCTTGAGCTATTTTAGTCTTTTAAGCTTGTTGAAAGTTAGTATTTGATCCTTGTCGAGTATTTAACAGACTGTACATGTTAGATTTAACGGGAATAGAAAATTAAAAAAATAATAACGGGAACTCGCATTTGGATCTAGTTTCTGCTTTTTGAGTATATTTCTAATATATTTGGTGTAGTTCTTGAAATGCAATCTCAGCAACTTTTGATTTATTTCTGACAAAGAATTTTGCATTAATATATATGGTAATTCTTTTTAACAATATAGAGCCTATTTGTGGACATCTCAATCATTTTAATGGGTACATGTTACCTTACTAACACACCTTTTTTTGGTCAAAATAATAAAAAAAAATTATTCAACCAACTGTATATATATGTACCTCTACTAATCCTTTTGGACTCTAGGACTAGTCCTCTATAGTCAATACCTATCTAAGTAGCATCTCAAACTATACAAAGAATCCACTATTAGCTTCAGCCTGGCAGTGAGAATTTTTGCTGTGAGCTTGTACATGGTGGTGCAATAAGCTATATGTCTGTACTTTTTCACGTATGTTGGATTAGAGATCTTGGGTGCTAATGTTATTGTAGTACAGTTGATCTCCTTTAACAACTTCCCATTATCAAAGAATTGTATGATAGCCTGAGTAACTTCTTCTCCTATTATTCCCCAAAACTCCTCAAAGAATTCTGCACTGAACCCATTTATTCCAGGAGACTTGTCATTAGGTAAATCCCTCAGTGCCCGGAGCACTTCCATTTTTGTGATTGGTTGAATAAGAGTTTGTTGTTGCTCTTTATTGAGGCATGGTCTATTTTTGGCATAGTAGGTGATTAGGCATGGCAACTCTTTAGCATTTGTTCCTAACAGCCTTTGAAAGAAGTCTGTGAATTCTTTTTGCACCTGTGTAGCCTCTGTTAGTTGCACTCCTTAGTCATTCGATATTGAAACAATAATATTCCTCGCTTGTCTCGCTTTGAGTTGAGCATGAAAGAATTTAGAGTTGGAATCCCCATGATTGATGCAGACAGTTTTGGATTTTTGTCTAAGCACTTTTTCATGAATAGTAGACCATTTCTCTAATTCCAACAATATCTCTCTCTCTGCCAAAATCAGTTGAGGATTATAGAGATCATTTCCCAATTCACTTTGTATGACACTGAGTTTTGACTGTAATTCCTCCAATTTATGATTTAGTGATGACATTTCTCTGTTCATGATCTTAGTTACTTGCTCAATATGCTTCAGCTTTTTGCATACTCTATATATAGTATGCCCTGTGATGTTAATCTCCAAAGCTTTTTGAGTGGCCTCTTTGAATGCTTCTTGGTGCAGTAGCACATTCAGCAATCTGAAGGGCTTGGGTAGTCTCTGCCTAGGCACAACGGTAGAGATGAGGATGGGTGAGTGATCTGAGTATCCCAGATTAAGATAACAAGCTTCCAGATAACTATAATGGTGAACCATTTATCATTGCCAGGAGCCCAATCAATTAAGCTATAAACTCTATCCTCAGAACCTTGCTTGTTACTCCATGAAAACTGACATCCCTTCCTTCTAATTTGGCCCAAGCCAACTTCATCTATACATTCCTAAAAATCTTGTGTTTCTGCTTGCTGGACATGAGCCCCACTAACTCTATTATGGACTGACAAAAATGTATTGAAATCTCCCATTATCACACATGGTTCTGTCATATTGTTGTTGATCTTTTTCAATTTCTCCCAAAGTTGCTTCCTACCTTCAATAGTGTTATAACCGTATATATAATGGTATGGCAAGCAAATCTAGAATATTTGTCTTTCACATAGTAGTGCACTACTTGAGGATGTGATGATAGAATCCTAACCATAACCTGTTGTGGCTTCCAACATACCCATATTTTGTCATTAAGACTTGAGTTATAGACTGTATCTACCTGCCAATTAGTCCCTAGTTTCCTCTTTATTCTCCCAACCTTATTAGCTTTAACTTTAGTCAAGGCAGCCAATCAGAACTACTTTATTCTTAAGCATAAAGGATTTTAATTCTTTATGCTTGAAGGGCTTATTCAGCCCTCTAATATTCCATAATCCAAAAATCATGGAGTATTCTATAGATAATTCTCTTATTATATAATTCTATAAATAGTTGGGAAGAAAACACTTAACGTTATTTGTCTTGTTACAATTTAAACTCTAACATCTCATGATTTTCATCCACTTTATTAATTTAGGTAGTTATGTCACATGTTTGGTGCTTTAATATGTCATTTTAATAAATTATTGATTTTCAATTCAATATTTCCTTTGGAGTAAGTATTTCAGATTAATCGAATAGATAATTCACCACTTAATATTTTACACTATAGTTTTTTACTTGAACAAATTCAATTATTAGCACTCCGTCATTCATTGGTTTAGCGGGTCTTTTCCCTTTTAGAAAACTAGTATTTCGACGCTAAACTCTATTTTTTTTCCTTCGGTCTATATCATCAAGGTTTGTGATGTGATGGATATAACTTTACATTTAATCAGAGGTTTTAGGGTCAAACTTTAAAAATATAAAAAATTATGGTAGAGAACATTTTCCCTTTCAATGGATCTTACGTTGCGCTTATCAGACATGGTGGGAAACAAAGAAAAAATTCGATGTGGTTTCCAAAAAGCATATGTTAAAATCTTCTGTTGAATCAACTTCAAAAGCCGCAGAATAACTTGTTTTTGCAAGTTGAAATGAATTGCATTTCTATTAATATGTCAAAAATACAGTATACCTAATATTAGTAACATACTAGAGGAGGACCGTCACACCACTTTATTTATGGCATTACAACCATTGGGCGCAAACAGAGTTTGTCACAAAATATTAATTCAAAATATATTTTTATTAAATTATCTTTGTTTATTAATTTATCTCAATTTATTACTATTTTTAATTTTATCATATAATTTCTCTCCATATTTATTAAGGTAGGGTAAAATTTTAAAAAAAGGAATCAATGCTCTCTTATTTTTCTAAAAAGAAGTATTTTATATTATTCTTAGTAAACATGACAAGTAAAATGGAGCATAAAGAGTATAGTATAATATAATTTATTTTCTTGTCTAATGATGGTGCACCTGGTAACTCCGTTGATCATACCTTAGCTGGATGGGAGAAATCATTAATATTTTTCTTTTCTTAAGTTAGGTCTCTAAAAAATTTACACCAACTTCATTGACCACGTGATCACAATCTTAGACCGACATAATTATATATTATAATTCTCTATTCATATATCTTTTGCATTTATGTGTTTAATCATCTTAGTTGATAACGTATACTTAAACCTTTTGTATCATGACATTTTCTGCTTTAGCCTTGGTCAAAATATTTAAGAATCATTTTTGCTTTTTGTAGTTCACAACTAGAGATATCAAAATGGTTAAAAGAAAATAATTATTCATCCATATTATCCATCAAAAAATTAGTTGAATGATGAACCATTTAAAAACGGGTCGAATATGGATAAAGAATCATATTATCCACTTAGAAAATGGTTAACCAAATGGATAACTAATGGATAACTAATGTGTTTAACTTTTATATTTGTAAAGCCTCAAATTGGAGTTCCTCAAGTTTGGAAGACTGAAAATTCTCTCACAAGTGATCATATTTAAGAAGCCATGGATAATATGGATATCTATATTATCCGCCAAATAAACTCATATTTTATCCGCCTCAAATACGGGTCGGGTCGAATAATTTATCTATTTTTTAAAATTACTCGTTTTGACCCGCTCATATTTGATCCACCCTGCCCCTTTGCCACCCCTATTCACAACCATCGATGTTGGTACGTGGACATGCCTAATTTAAACTCTACCGACGGTGTTGGGAATGAAAATGGTTGAGAGGAACTCGACAAGATAAGGAGCTAGGACTCATGATACATTATCATGAGCTCGACCATAGTAGGGTCGAGAGAGGACAGTTCTCCTGGTTTTTGCATGAATACTAATTGATATTTTATGCATAATTCGTTAAATTTTTAAAGTAAAATTTTCATATCCCAAACGACCCCCAAATCGTGACTGACACCCAACTAATACACCCGCTAGGCAGACCAATTTTTCATACACTTAACTACTCATTCTCATTATTTAACCAGTTAAATGAACATCCCGAACACCATTAATTATAACAGTAAGTAATAATCCAACAACTAAAAATGCAGCCCAAATCCCACACTAGATCATGAAGCATCTAAAAGAATTAACAAAAGATATCATATGAATAAATGATAAAAACTCTTTTGGCAACCTCCACGAACAATGCGGTGGTCAACCTCAATAACTGAATCAACTTCAGCAAACTCGTCAGCTACAGTATAAAGAACATAGCAAGAGACTCCAAGAAAGCAAACTAAATCAAAGATATGAAAGTTTCCCTACAAAAAGGGCTTGCTTCAACAACCCATAAGGGACGGCTTGCCAGGTTACACTAACAGTTAATTTTCTTATAGTTGCAAAAGTTTTCCTACAAAAGGGTTGGCTTCAACAACTCATAAGGGACAGCTTGCCAAGCTACATAACTCAGAAAACTTTTGTACTATAACCAACTTTAGCTATTATAACTCATAAAACTTTCATACTATAATAAGCTAACTTTCTTAGAGTATTCTTACTCAATTTTCATACATGGACTGGCCTTTCCATCCATTCGAAAGAAACAACAAGAGATAAATTTAGAAGGAACTTATATGGAATATATCACAAAGGTTTACAAAGTTTACACGATGATCTTACAACCACTACATGGCCTCCTTTATATAGGACTAAGAGGTTATAACAAGACAAACTTATATTATAAATAAATCTATCTTACATGGCAAACCTATCTACAAGTGTGTCCCTTTTTACATGTGAAGGACCTTATGTAAAGAAACTAAAAAGCTCCTGAAAATATGTGAAAGAGGTGAAATATACATGGTACAACATGTGAAAGTATGCGGGAGCACGTGAAAACATGTGAAAGTAGGGTGCTGCATGTGACAAAGTGTAACGACCCGGCCGGTCGTTTCAAGAGTTATAACCCCGTTTTACTCATTTTTGCTTCTTTATGTGTTATTCAACTGCATTGTGTTGTATCGGGTTGGTTGGTTCGGGTCCGGAGTGATTTCGGAGTAGAATGAGACACTTAGTCTCTTATTTATAAGTTTAAGTTAGAAAAGTCAACCGGATATTGACTTATGAGTAAACGATCTCGGATTTGGATTTTTATGATTCGGTTAGCTCCGTTAGGTGAATTTGGACTTAGGAGCGTGTCCAGAATGTAATTTGGAGGTCCGTGATAGAATTAGACTTGAATTGGCGAAATTGAAAATTTGGTGATTTTTGGTCGGCAGTGGAAAATTTGATATCGGGGTCGGAATGGAATTTTGGAAGTTGGAGTAGGTTACTAGTGCCATTGATGACATGTGTGCAAAATTTGAGGTTATTCGTACGTGGTTTGGTAGGTTTCGGCGTCGTTTGTGGAATTTGGAAGTTTAGAAGTTCTTAGGCTTGAATCTGAGGTTAATTTGGTGTTTTGATGTTGTTTTAGGTGTTCCGAAGGCTCGACTAAGTTTGTATGTTGGTATGTGACTTGTTGGTATTAGTGGTTGAGGTCCCGAGGGCCTCATATGTGTTTCGGGTGGTTAACGAATATGGTTTTTGGAGTTGGGAGTTGCAGTTTTTTCTTGTTTTGAACTTCTGGTGTTTTTCCGCACCTACGGAAGGGTAGCCGCAGGTACGAGGGTCACAGGCGCGGAAAAAGGATCGCAAATGCGGAATCTGGGAAACTGAGGATGGAGCGCAGGTGCGCAGGCTTGGTCGCACCTGCGAGCCCCCAGGTGCGAGGCATAGGGCGCAGGTGCGGAAGCTGGTGACTTAAGTGAAATGCGCAGGGTGCGGCGCTTGGACCGCAGGTGCGGTCTCGCAGGCGCGAGAAATAGGCCGCAGGTGAGAAGCCTGGGCAGAAGTTATATATTGCACACTTCGTGAATTTTGGTGCATTCTTCACCATTTTTATTTGGTTTTGGAGCTCTTGGGAGAGATTTGAAGAGAGATTCAAGTGATTTTTCATTGAGGTAAGTTACTTGGGCCCTAATACTCGTGTTTGTGGTAATTTTCCATTGTTTAGTCATGTAATTAGTGAATATTAGGGGTGAAAATGAAGGGGTTAGGACTTGGGAATTAGAGAGTTTGATTTAGGGATTTGAGGGACCAAATGAGGTGGGATTTTGATAAATTTGGTATGATTAGACTCGTCAGTGAGTGGGCTTTCTAGTTTGGTAAATTTTATCGGGTTTCGAGATGTGGGCCCAGGGGCCAAGTTTGAGCCGAATTCGGGATTTTGGGCTAATTTGATAGTTTTTCTTGTAGAATTCATCCCATTAGCGTATATTGATGGTAATATACTGGTTTTGAATAGATTCAGAGCACTTGGAGTCACAATCGAGAGGCAAGAGCATTGCAGGTTAGAGATTCGGTTTGAGGTAAGTAACGATTGTAAATCTTGTCCTGAGGGTATGAAACCCCGGATTTCGTATCATACTAATATTTGAGGTGACACACATGCTAGGTGACGGGCGTGTAGGCGTGCACCGTTGGGGATTGTGACTTGGTCCGTCCTGTGGCAACTGTAGAGTTGCATATTTTGTTGAAATTATATAATACCTATGTGTTTTAGAAAGAGTTTCTGTAAATTGGGTTGAATGCAATGTTTGGGCCTTGTGCCAGTACTGTTTGGACCCTTAGGGGCATTTTCTTACTATCCTCTCACTATTTTTGATTGAAAATTTATACTCAGACATGGTAACTGAAATGTCCGGGTGTCTTGAGAGGTTTATGAGTGAGTGAGGCCGATGGCCTAAATTGTGAGGATATTTATGTGATCGGGCTGCACGCCGCAACATGTTTGATATAGGCCGAGGGCCTGAGTGATTTATGCCATGATTTGGCTTGATATAGCACTTGGGCTGAAGGAGCCTACACACCCCCAGTGAACGCAGGTACCTACTGATTGCGAGTTTCGATGTTACACCCCCTGTTTTCATACGTAAAAATATGCCATAAGTAAATTGAAGAAAGCTCATAAATGAGATATTACATCCCGTATTTTCGTACAATAAAGTTTTGCCGTAAGTTAATTAACATAAGTTTGGGAATGAGATTATTTTGAGATTATAAGCATTATGCTATTTCAAACAAGTGATGAGTAAATTCGTGAAGGTGAGAGGGTAAGAAAATCTAAGAAAAGAAATTTCGTCAAAGTTTGACATTTTGGGATAAAATACGGCCCGAGCTAAAATACCCGGTATTTATGGACTAGTACCATACAAGGTACCACATGACCATGATATTAAGGCGTGTTAAAAAGTGAGTAGTATTTTAAGTAATTTGAGATAATTCTCAATTATGTGGGTAATTGATTAATTATTGGATAATGGGAGATTATCAAGTTAATTAAGAGATTAGTGGTTAATTAATTAAGATTATGGATAAGCTTAAGAGCCTCCTAACGTGGCAGCCAAGAATCTCCAGCTAAATATGACTCTTAAGTCATGTAACTTTGTGTCAAAATTAGAAAATTTTGTGGCTTAGTCATTGTTCAAGTGGGGCCCACACCCAAATATTAATGGAGACCTCTCTAATTCATTATGCAATCTCTAAAAAAGTTCAAAGAATGCTTCAGCAACTCATTCTTAATAAATAAGATGATTAGCAACATGATTTTGCTACAAAAATCATACGAGACTGTAATGTTATAGCAACGGGATTTTGTGATTCTAAGGGAGTACGATGCAATATTTCTCAAAGAATATCATACGAATTTTCCCCTACTTCGATCCGCCGTCACGTATTTTTGCAAAAGACGTGTGATAGAGGAACTGTAAAGAGAATCGGTTCAGGTATGTTAAGGCTATCCCTTCTTTCTTTTTGGCATGATTTATACGACACGAACGAAACGAGCAAATGCACAACTTCCATAAATGACTCTATTCATAGAAGTATTAGAGATGCCTATGTTCTTGAATTCCCATATGTCTTATTGTTCTATCTTCTGTTCATGGGTCTCAGAATATACATAAGTTGATAAAGTTTGTTTCCTGATATTAATTAGAGATATAACGGTCTTATGATGTTCCGAGAGATTTTATCGACATACTTCTCATGCATTGCATTCATTTATACATGTACATTGACCTATGGCCGGACGACGTTATATACGCACCACCACCTGATCAGCTGGTATACGTTGATGATTTGCCCACAATGGCCGAAATGATATGATGGGATGCCCTCAGAGGCTTGATGATGTTATGAATGCATATACCTATTCATGGCATGGCATTTATACGCATATGCATTATATAAATGAAATGATTCACATAGCTATGCAGATGTACATGTCGAGTCTTTTACTCCATGTTTCTCTCATGTCTATTATTTACTGATTTTCATTTCTTACATACTTAGTAAATTATTTGTACTGACGTCCCTTTTGCCTGGGGACGTTCATGCCCGCAGGTCCCGATAGACAGTTCGAGATTCCTCCAAGTAGGTTATCCGCTCAGCGTAAGATGTTGGTGCGCTCTATTTGCTCCAGAGTTTCTTGTTTGGTCAGTATGATTTAGACGCTTATTGTTTGGTATGGCGGGGCCATGTCCCGACCTTTATGTTAAGTATGTATTCTTAGAGTCTTTGTAGACAGATGTCATGTATAAGAATGTTTGTATGGCCTTGCCGGCCTATGTTTTGAGTCTACAAATGATCATGTTGGCCTTATAGGCCCGTATATCACATGTATAAGTTTTTATATCAGGTTGGGTCGTCCTATATTGAGTATTCTCCTATGTTTATTCTGGTTAGCCCATGACGGCCCATTTGGCCCATTTGCCAATGAAAGTACAATAAGAAAGATATGTTATGTTGGTACTCGGTTAAGTAAGGTACCGGGTGCCCGTCGCGGCCCATCGGTTTGGGTCGTGACAAAAGTGGTATCAGAGCAGTTCTGTCCTAGGGAGTCTACAAGCCGTGTTTTTTAGAGTCTTATTTATGGGTATGTTGTGCATAAGGGTGTTAAACGGGTAAATCGGGCCGGTCCGGGTTGGGAAAAACGAAATCGTCCAGTTTCTAATTCGGGCCGGTTACGGGTTAGTGTTTACCGGACTTAACGGGTCCGGGTCCATCCGGGTAAAAATGAACCGTAAGGGTTATGGGTCCAAGGGGCCGGGTTAGTATTTTTTTTTTGTATTTTGTATAACTATTGTAATTTATATTAATATAAAGAATACAATGAAGATGGGAAAAAAATTGCACTTATAAATTGCAAGTGCTACATTTATTTCAAAATTCAAACTTAGAAATTGAAAGGTTTACATTTAACAAGTAAATTAACGAAAAGGAGTAAATTCAAAGGTTTTGCATTGCCTTAGTAAGTTCTTCATAATCAATATGAACTTCTTGGTCATCTTTTGGAGTGTTAAATTCAGATGGGTTACCATGTGTTAATATATCTCCAAGTTCCTCGTCTTCTAGGCTATCAACATCTTCACGTCCCTGATTTCTTCGTTCCGATCTAATCCAATCTCTGAAACATACTAAAACTTCCAAAGCATTGCTTCCCAATGAGTGACGGGTGTCTCCAAGTTGTTGTCTTGCTTGACTAAATGCACTCTTTGATAAAACAGTTGAAATTGGCACATTCAGCACGTCCCGAGCCATAGCGGAAATAACAGAAAATTGCTTTACATTCTCATGCCACCATCCCAATGGTTAAAATTCCTTTGTGCGAGGCTCTTTTTGCTTTTTCAAGTAGAATTGAAGTTCATCAATGTTCCTGCTACTGGTTTGAGTGTTAGAAAATGTAAAAAAAATATTAAAATTATAAAGACCTTCATCATCGTCAATAGTAGTATAAGTGGTACAATGCATAGTGGGATTAACATTGCCTACATTAAGAGCATCATCATCAAATATATTTGCATAATAATTATATAATTATTGTAAATAATCATTTAGCTTGTTCATAAAACATATATATCTGGGGTTTCAGTTGGTCCAATCTCCATATAAGTATATAAAACATTGATTAATTGATGACAATTAGACATCTTAATAGAAGGATTCAAAACAGCACCAATTAAGTAAATCGGAGGAATTGGAAAGAATATTTTTTGAATTTTGCTTGCATTTTTTCAACATCATCCTTATATTTTTCTTTCTTCTTAAATTCAGAGAGTAGAAAAGAAATTTCAGTTATATGCACTAAAGCCATAGTAACAATAGGGTAATATGCTCCAAAAAACTCAACAGTAGTTGTATAAAATTTATGTAAAAATTTAACAACATCATTAATGGCCTCCCAAGTAGTAGTTGTTAACATACGGTTTGGATCAGTACAATGAGCATTAGCAACTTCAGTTATTGGTAATCTATATTTGTAGCAACATTTTAAAAATATATATGTATAATTCCATCTAGTAACAATTTCGTCTGGCATGAATCTGGGCTTAGGGTTATGCTCGGTACACTTATTCTTAAATTTCCTAATTCTAGATTGTCTATTATTTCCTTGACTAACACCAACTGCTCTTCTAACATGAGTAATCTCAGTTGAAAATAAATCAAGGCCACTTTTAACAATTAAATTTAAACATAGCATGCACACCTAACATGAAAAATTTCGTCAAGTGGTGGTTGCAAATGCAGTTTTAATATTGAAATTGCAGCATTATTGTTATAAGCATTATCAAAAGACATACACAATACTTTTTTCTTAAAATTATAAAATTCAACAACTTCGCAAATAGTAGTACTTATAAACACAACAATATGACTCTGATCTTCATCATATTTAAAAGCGATAATACGTTTTTGCATACAATAATTATCATCTATCCAATGACATGTAATTGTCAAATAATTATTTCTATTAAAAGCATGGCCAATATCAGAAGTTAGAGAAACTCTACAAGGAAGGTGGTCAAACAAATAACGTATGTATGTTTGATATTGACCATGAAATCTAACGATATAAGATCTACAAGTACTTCTAGGAATACCTTTAAATAAAGGATTATAAATCCTTTGAATATACATAATAAGATATGATGAAGAAGCAAAATAAAAAGGTAGAAAACCCAAGGCAATCATTTTTGCTAACTCCTCACGATCCTTCATTTTATCATATTTCATAAGTCCTCTATTACTAGGGTTTAGAGTTCCTTGATTTCCATCTAAATCAGAGCCTCATTCTATAGGATGCTCAATCCTCCAGTCTTATGTTTAAAAACATCTTTATAAATTTTGCATCTAACTCTATCATAATTCTCTATTTCGTCAAAAAAATTTCAAACCTTACTTATTTTTCTCCGATTAGTATTCGGGGCCACATGTGGTCTACTACTAGCACCACGACTACCACCCCTGCTTACCAACTCCAATACTACTAGGTGTAAGTGGTGTCTCATCTTCAATTTCTAATTCATTATCATCTATACCAAAATATTCTTATAATTTTTCATAATCTATATTATTATCAAGTGATGTTTCAGAAACATGTGTAGCAGTAAGACTATTTAAATTACTATCAGATGTTGAAGAACTATCTCTTTTTCTATTTCCCCGATTAGCAATCTTACTGCAAACTCTTTTTGCAGCATTAAACATATTGTGAAAATTTAACTATTAGCAAAAGTTAAATATGCAAATAAAATAGTAAATAAGAGAAAAAGTTGGAGGGAGTGCACCGAATTCGGCAATAAATAGAACACTTGATGATTTCGCAACTCCAATGTTACCACAAAGAAACGTCAATTGTTCAAAGTTTGAAGTTCAATTGTTCAAACTTCAAATAATAAATAATACTATAAATTAAATTCCAAAAAAAAAATGAGAGCCAAATAGTTGATTGCACTTTAGGTGAAGAATGAGAGAATGATAATTGATAATATGAGTTTGAGAAATGGGAGATGAGTGAAGAAATGAAGAAGAGGATGGGGGGGGGGGGGGTATTTATAGTTTTTCAAAGGGATAAATTAGTAATTACAAAAGTGTTATTTTAAAAAAAAATTCCCAAAAAAGGGCTATTTGTGCAATCCAGCCGTTGGGCAACAACCAAAATCCAGCTGATCGTTGCCAACGGTCTAAAACCTTAAAAAAACGAAATCTAGTCGTAAAGCCGGTCGGGGCCGGGCCGGTTAACCGATTCTACAGGAAATTTGGTTGACTGGGTTTGACCATTCCGGTTAACCGGATGAATTTATGTGAACGAACCAACCCCCTAACCCTAGTAACCCAGCCCATCCGGCCCCCTATGTACCGGTTCGGGCCGGTCCAGGTTTCAACCGGTCTGGTCCGGTCCGGAAACGGGTCAACCCGGCTCGTTTGACACCCTTAGTTGTGCACCACACTTATAAGCAAGAGGCTACAGGGCATTCAGAACTGTCACTCTTTCTTGTTACTCTAGATTGTGTGGTAGAGCTCAGTTGTAAGAACTCAACTTCCTAAACTTTATCTTATTAATAATACAACGATGCCTACATCCAGAAAGACGATTGGTAAGAGATATAGCCGTGGAAGAGTTGAGTAAGAGGAGCTCGATTTTGCATCATATAAATACGAGGTATTCTGCAGATCATGTGTATACTAAGATGTGTAAGCTTCTTGATAAGGATCCCTAAGGCAAGAATGCCTATCCATTCTTACGGTAAAAAGGACTAAGAGAATCGGAAGGTAGACACAAGTTTTAGCAAGTAAAAGAAGTAGGGTGAATAAGGGTACGAGGCGCCCAATTAATGAAGATTATCAGTATTTACAATTCAGGAAGAGGAATATAAGCCTTTTGAGTTACTTTCAATTGTAACAGAGGTATGTACAATTGGCCACACCTATCTCATTTATGCCATATGGAAGCTAACAGAAGCAGTATAAGAGAAGGACGGATATCAGGATCCGGTTGGGGTTAGAGTGACCCAAAATGGTGGATGGATTTTTTACGTTAGCTCACATTTTCGAAGGATATTGCAAATGTGCTAATAAATCTTCTTGTGAGATACCCAGATGGTGCACTCTAAAATAGTATAGCTAGATATGAGTACAACAAAGATAGGCACTAGAAGCCTTGAAGGAATAAATATTACCTTAGTGTGTCTCCCGTCCCTAGTAGAGAAAGAATATTAGGAAATTCGAAGAGCCAGTGGATGGAGCAAGGGGAGCTAAGAGCAAAAGAATGTCTTGTTTGAGTTTTCAGAATAAAGTGATAGACATAGATGTTAGCGGGAAAATAAGAAGAGAGTTAATGAAGTATGAGTAAGATGTGATACATGGATGACAGCGGTAGAGCAAGAAGATGACAATATTACAGAATCTATAGTCAAGTGAAGGAAAGTGCGAGAGGTGACATGCCTTAAGGCAACAAAAGAGTATAGGTCATAAAATCACATCCTCATTTCGAGAAATAAGTTCGTGACTCTAACGTGATTACCAGAAGGAAAAGTTAGACCCCAGAATAATAGAAATGAGTATGGATTGGTGAACAAGATAAACTAAACATGAATTAGGGACTGAGTGGTTTGATAATGGTAGACATCATGAGACTTTCAGACTGCGTTCCGACGATAGTAGTATGGACAATAAAAGAAGACTCATGAAAAATTCAGAGAATGGTCATTCAGGAAAACATTTCCCTAAAGCAAGCAATGTGAGCAAAAGTAAGCTTAAGAGACTATGTGTGTCAGCTACACTAAGTGTCACCCTCATGGGTTAGGGAATTTTTGATTTCCTCGGTACAGAAGGATTGCCGCAAGGCGAGTATGAAAAGACGCCAAAGATGAAGAGGTAAAACATATATAGGTAGACCCTCGTGACTCCAACTTTTTGTACTCCCCTAAAGGGGGGGAATATGGAGTGATGTGACATTAAGTCAGAATTAAGTGGTTCTAGTGACTATGGAATGGTAAAGGAAAAATGCGATAAAAATGAAAAAGAATGAGATTGCATTTATCCAAATTCTATAGATATGCTACGATTCCATAATATTATGCAAGAACGACGTCAAAGAAAAAAAAAGGTTCCTGCCCGAAATGTTATTGATAAATAAGGAGCTAGTGCGAGAGGTAAGCTAGACAAAGGAAATAACCCAAGAAAGATTACGCAGGATATTGATATGAGAATGAGCCAACAAGTAGTCAGCAGTTGATTCAGGAAGAGCCTAGTTATTGCTAGATAGGAGGTTACAGATGAATCAACAGATCGTGCAAGATAGACGTAGTAAAACCCGATATAGTGAATTCAGCCTCGCAGTAATGTCATTGTAATACTTGAAATATCCGGATATGAGTTGGGGTAGTTAAAGGTACCATATGAATGTTATGGAAATAAAAGAGAGTTCCATTGGGAAGACAATCAAAATATCATTTCACAAGCAACCCTACAAGCACAAGGGCGTGGAGGTAAGAAGTACGGATAATTATAGGTGAGTATGAACATCAAGAATTCCATCGGGTATACGATGTAATAAGCTTGCAGCTTTACAAGAGTCAGAAGGTCTTCCCTAAATACTACAATGAAAGACTAGATGAGGAAATAAGGAAGAAGACTTCAACCAAAGTACAATGACCTAAAGAGGAAGTGGTTTTATAACAACAGTCCCACTACAAAATTGTATGCACTCCAAAAAAAAGTAGCACCTACCATGGAGAATGAGCGGGGAGTAAAACCAAAAGTAATATTCGAGACCGTATGAGTTGCACAAAAATTTCTTCATGCGCGAGAACTTAGAAGTATGCACGCAACAAGGGGCAAAAAAAACCAGGAAGAGCAAGTGCTTACGTTTGAAGAAAGCTGAAATAAAATGAAAGGAATTATTCGATTAATGATCATCCGTAGAAGACTCCGGTATAAGTTAAAAGAAGGAATTGGGTAAAAGTCATATATAAAGGATGTAATCATTAGAAGATTGTATCATGGTTTTCCGTAGTGCCCATGAAAGGCTAAAGTAATAACTAAATACCATGACCCGCAGATCGGAAGATAGCTTAAGCCTACAGAAAGGTTGATTAGAGGGAAGAGGAAACTAAAGAGTTAAATCGACTAAGTAAAGCAGGAGTTTGATTATTGGACCATGAAAATTATAGAAATCATGATTGAGAAGATAACGAAATCATTCTTAATATCAAAGGTACAAGACAGATAGTACTGTAGCCATATTGTGTAACGACTCTACAATAAATCCAGTTAGAAGAGTACCAGCCTCATAAGAAGTCAGTATGAAGCTTCCATCGGATTGTGTATACACCAGAGGTGCAAGTATTATAATAGGCTTCAAGTTGTGGATGTGAATTATAACTATGTAGAAGGGAAGTCATGAAAGAGATAGAAGATGTGATGTGAGATTGTAAGGTAAGTAAGGTAAATGTGAACAACGTATGAGATACTCATGTGCAGAGGGTTGTGAATAATCTATACTTCAGATAGAAGTCTAGAAGCGCTGGGATACATTACCCAAAAATGATAGCGTCGTCGTCAATGGCATATCTTCCAACCTATGGTTTCTCTAAGTTATAGAAGGCTCAATATAGCCTGAATAAACTCAAAGGAGTATAAGACTAATAGCATTTAAAAGAGATGAAATGCTCCCATGATAGTACAATGAGGGTGCAATTATGATAAATGGAGGATGACGTTTGGGGTCTTCGATTGAGTGATGATTTGAAGGGATTTCATGAATTGTACATGATTAAAATACCCACGTAAGGTGAATCACATTGGGATGCTATGAAATATGGTTATGGAAGCATGGTATCGCCCCAGGTGGATTAGTCTAATCATTTCAAATGTTCCTCGATGTGACGTCAGCCCTAGCGGCAGTGTTACATAAAAGGTCAAGTTATCAATGGTAAGTTGTAGATCAATATTGAGGTGAATCAACAGTGGATAGAAAAAATTCACAAAGTATAAGGTGAGATTAGGCCGTTATTCTTAAGATGAACAAGTAATGAGGAAACATTAAAGGACTTAGATTTATACATATGGGTAAGCAACGAAAGTAACATGGAGTTCGGTAACAGACCTCAATAACAATAAATCGAAGTAGGAGTTATGGTATAATATGACCTACTTAGATGCAGTAAAGTCATACGAATGGATAACCAGGTCTATGAAATAAGATATAGCAATATTCGTAAGTTCAACAAAGTATCGAGCAAAGAACTTCAGTATACTTATGGATGCCCAGAGAGACATTTTATCAAGTTCTGTATATATTTACAAAGTGAGGCCTAGATATTGGCTAAAAGCTGGAGGAAAGAAGAGAGAAGAGTCACATAGGCGCACATACAAAGAAAAAGTCGTAAAGGCTGCATGACTGAAGGTAACAAGAGTTGTGAGATTGGAAGAATTCCGACTACAGACAGTGGTGTGAGAAAGAGGCCTAGGGGGGGGGATGACCTAGCCTTTGGATTTATTCAAAGAACAGTCGCCGAAACGACAAGAAGAGTATTAAAGTATTCACAATAGCTATGGATTATGAGAATGATAAGTGCCTCAGTCACATTCGAGGACGGATGTTCTAAAGGGGGGAATGATGTTACACCCCATGTTTTCATACATAAAAATACGCCATAACTAAATTAAAGAAATCTCAAAAATGAGATATTACATCCCGCATTTTCGTACGATAAAGTTTCGTCGTAAGTTAATCAACGTAAGTTCGGGAATGGGATTATTTTGAGATTATAAGCATTATGCTATTCCAAACAAGTGATGAGTAAATTCATGAAGATGAGAGGGTAAGAAAATCAAAGAAAAGAAATTTCGTTTAAGTTTGACATTTTGGGATAAAATACGACCCGAGCTAAAATACCCGATATTTATGGACTAGTACCATACGAGGTACCACATGGCCATGGTATTAAGGTGTGTTAAAAAATGAGTAGTATTTTAAGTAATTTGGTTAATTATTGGATAGTGGGAGATTTTCAAGTTAATTAAGAGATTAGTGGTTAATTAATTAAGATTATGGATAAGCTTAAGGGGCTCCTAACATGGCAGCCAAGAAGCTCTAGCTAAATATGACTCTTACGTCATGTAACTTTGTGTCAAAATTAGAAGATTTTGTGGCTTAGTCATTGTTCAAGTGGGGCCCACACCCAAATATTAATGGAGACCTTATAGAATCTCTATAAAAGTTCAAAGAATGCTTCAACAACTCATTCTTAAGAAATTAGATGATTAACAACGTGATTTTGCTACAAAAACCATACGAGACTATGTAATGTTATAGCAACGGGATTTTGCGATTCTAAAGGAGTACGGTGCAATCTTTCTCCAAGAATATCATATGAATTTTTTCCTACTTCGATTCGGCGTCACGTGTTTTTGCAAAAGACGTGTGTTAGAGGAATTGTCAAGAGAATTGGTTCATGTATGTTAAGGCTATCCATTTTTTCTTTTTGGCATGATTTATATGACACGAACGAAACAAGAAAATGCACAACTTCCATAAATGACTCTATTCATAGAAGTATTAGAGATGCCTATGTTCTTGAATTCCCATATGTCTTATTGTTCTATCGTCTGTTCATGGGTCTTAGAAAATACATAAGTTGATAAAGTTTGTTTCATGATATTAATCAGAGATATAACGATGTTATTACGTTCCGAGAGATTTTTTCGACATACTTCTCAAGGTTACGGTGTTATATACGCATCACCACCTGATCAGCTGGTATACGTTGATGATTTGCCCACAGTGGCCGAAATGATATGATGGAATGCCCTAAGAGTCTTGATGATGTTATGAACGCATAATACCTATGCATGGTATGACATTTATACGCATACGCATGACATTATATAAATGAAATGATTCACATAGCTATACAGACGTACATGTCGAGTCTTTTACTCCATGTTTCTCTCATGTCTATTATTTACTGATTTTCATTCCTTACATACTCGGTACATTATTTGTATTGTCGTCCCTTTTGCCTGGGGACACTGCTTTTCATGCCTGCATGTCCCGATAGACAGGTCGAGAGTTCTCCAAGTAGTCTATAAGCTCAGCGGAAGATGTTGGTGCACTCCATTTGCTCCGGAGTTACATGTTTGGTCAGTATGATTTAGACGCGCATTGATTGGTATGGCAGAGCCCTGTCCCGACCTTTATGTTAAGTATGTACTCATAGAGGCTTGTAGACAGATGTCATGTATACGAATATTTTTATGGCCTTGCCGGACTATGTTTTGAGTCTACAAATGATCTTATTGAACTTATAGGCTCGTATATCACATGTATAAGTTTTTATATCAGGTTGGATCGTCCTATATTGAGTATTACTCTATGTTTATTCTGGTTAGCCCATGACGGCTCGTTTGGCCCATTTTCCGATGAAAGTACAATAAGAAAGATATGTTACGTTGGTACTCGGTTAAGTAAGGTACCGGGTGCCCATCGCGGCCCATCAGTTTGGGTCATGACAGCCGAGTGCCGAGTGATTGGGAGGCATGAGTGATGGTGAGGTATGCCCGAGGGGCTATTTTTAAGTGTTTGTGAGGATTGCCCCAGGGGCTGTATATGAGTGATATTTTGCCCGAGGGGTTGTTTATGATTTCATCATTTTCACTCTCTTTTGCATTGAGCCTCTGTTGAAATTGTTGAAAAATGTCTTTAAATGATTTTCGCCAGAACTGGAGTTTAAACGAGATGATTTGACTCAGATACTAATTCGAAAGCATGTTGTATTTTACTGTGATTTCATAATGTGGACTTTATGTGTTTTACTGCTCGTCACTACTGCTCAGTCTTTATTTACTGTTGTTACTTACTGATTTGGCATACTCACGTTACTCCCTGCACCTTGTGTGCAGATCCAAGTGTTACTGGACGTTTTAGCGAGTGTTGATTTCATCCGTCGCGGATCTATCGGAGCCTGGTGATCGCAGCCCTGCTCTTCTCCCTCCTATCTTCCTATATATGTTTTTAGTTATTTTCAGACTGTATTAGTCTTACTATTATTAGACAGATATTGTATATGCTCATGACTAGGGACACCCGATGTCGGGCTTTTCTTTCCGCACTTTTCATTTGTTTTGAATTTCTTTATGAAGTTTTATTATTAAATAGCTTGAAATTAGCTTTGAAATGAAATATCAGGTTATTTTTGGTCATGAGTCGGCTAGCCTAGTACCACGGTAAGCGCCATCACGACATGGTAGTTGGGTCGTGACACGAAGCATGTGGAGGCATGTGAAAGTGGGGCCCAAATAGTATGGAAAGATGTGGAAATTTATTTTGGCATGGGTAGATGATTTTTATGGTTTTTTGGTAGGCAATGTGGGATTATGGTGGGAGTAGCAGGGATTTAGATAATTATTTTCAATTGATTTTCTAGGTTTGTCTTAGGCATCTGTGATGACCCAAATCCCGTATATTTCTAGCTAATTCTGTATTTCGAGGTCATGAAAACACCCTTCTATCTCACCTTGATTTGCGTGTGCAGCCCGGGCGTGTAGACGGGAAGCCTTTATGTGAAAAACTGATAAAAATGATAATTTTGTATTAGAAATTTGAATAAAATTGACTTCGGTCTACGTTTTTGGTAAATGGACCCGTACCCGTGATTTGATGGTCCCGAAGGGTCCGTAGGAAAATATGGGACTTGGGCGTATGCCCGAAATCGAATTCCGAGGTCCCAAGTCCGAGGAATGAATTTTTAAAAGAAATTGTTTTCTGAAAATAAAAGAGATTTTTGAAAATGAAATTATATGTGAAACCTGTGGTATCGGGCCCGTATTATGGTTCCGGAGCCCGGTACAGGTTCGACATAATATTTGTGCCATATCTGTGAAGCTTGGTAAGAAACGGACTTCATTAGATGTGATTCGGACCGTAAATGTAAAATTTAATGTTTAAAGAAGTTTTGAGGAATTTCATTGATTTTTGGTTTAATTAATCATTTTAGTGTTGTTTTATGTGGTTTGAAACCTCGAACAAGTCCGTGTTAGGTTATAAGACTTGTTCGTGCATTTAGATGGGGTCCCGGGGGCCTAGGGTGAGAGTCGGATGGGGTTCGGGTCAATTTTCCCTATTTTGTAACTGCTGATTGTTGTCTTCTGGTTTCCTTCTATGCGATCGCATAGAGGTAATCACGATCACATAGCATTTTTTGGACCCGCCCATTTTCCTTCACTGCGATCGCATAGGTACGCTCGCGATCGCAGAAGTCTATTTTTCCCTTCTCCGCGTTCGCAATCACACTGCCGTGAACGCATAGTGCAACTGGGTCAGCATCAAATTTCCTTTTATGCGATCGCAGTGTTCTCCTCGCGATCGCATAGAATGTTTCTTTGGCCAGTGATATTTTTCTCTACGCGATCGCATCTCGTTTTTTGCGATCGCGCTGAACAAAACACCTAGGCAGAATATAAGTTTTCCAAAATCGGGGTTTCACCATTTTTAACATATTTTGACTTATAGAGCTTGGGTTTTGGCGATTCTTTGAGATTTTTTCACACATATCTAATGGGTAAGCATTCTTACACTATAATTAATTATATTTCATAAATTAGTTCTTATTTTTATCATTTAATTTGTGTTTTGGGTTGAGAGAATTGTGGGTTTTGAAAGAAAATTTCTAAAATGTAAAATCATGATTTGAAAGACCAAATGTTATCGGAGTTGGATAAATTTAGTATGGGTGAAATCGTATCGGAATGGGTAATCGAAATTTGTAAAATTTGTCGGGTTCCGAGGTGCGGGCCCAGGGGTCGACTTTTGGGTCGATTTTTATAATTTTGTAAAGATTGAAACTTTATTATTCGTAATAGTTCCTTATACGGTTTATGTGTATTTTGAAGTTGTTTTAGTTGATTGTGAGCCTTCTGGAGGTCCTTCCACCCGAGAAGTCTATTTTTGTGTACCGGGTTGTCGTCTTTGAGGTAAGTATCTTGCCTAACCTTGTGTGAGGGAACTACCCCTTAGGATTGAGTCTTCCTTGTTGATTGTAGTCTGAGTATGCGAGATGACGAGTGTGTACTCAGACTTATTTGCAATTAGATTGGCCTTTTAGGATTCGTAGGTTCTTATATTACCTGTGTATGATTTGTAATTGTTACATTTGAATCCTTGGTTGTTAATTTCATCCCTTCCTGTTTAAATTATAATATTTGTTTTTGGATTCCTTCATTGGCCATTAGACCTTACTTGAATTAACTAAATATTCTACTTCTCTCATCTTCATGCTATATTTTCTCCCTACCTTGCCTAATTGACTATAATTAGTGTCATCTAGCCTTATAGTTGACTAGCCGTAGTTGGAACATCTATTCGTTGGAGTCAAGCATGCCCGTGAGTCTTACATTATGATTTATATGACTATTCCCTTAAGTTCTACTTAGGTCTAATTATTAGACATTTATGACATTGGTATTTCCTTGATGTTGCCTATTACTGGGCCTTTGTTGAAGTTGAGTTTATTCCGTGAAGTTAACTGTTTAGGTAAGATTGGTTATAGCTGTTTCCCTTGTCGGGATTGTGTGGTTTCTCTTATTATTCCGTTATTGATGATGTTGTTTGTTGTTGACTCCCTTGCCGGGATGTTATGGTTCCTATTTCTGTTTTGCTGTTAATGATATTGTTTGTATTGTTGATTCCCTTACCGGGATGTTGTGATTATGATTCATATTGTTGATGTTCATTTCCATTGTTGTTCTTGATATTGTTTGGGTGAGGAAGAGTGTAAAGCACAAAGGGTGATGCCGTGTATTTAGTATTCATTTATTGTGAGGATGAGAGTGTAAAAGCACGAAGGGTGATGGCGTGTCATGTTATGATATTAAAGCACGAAGGATAATGCCATGCCATGTTATGATATTAAAGCACGAAGGATAATGTCGTGCCACATCTATTTATTTATTGTGAGGATGGGAGTAAAAGCACGAAGGGTGATGTCGTACACTTGTTTTGGTGAGGATGAGGGTAAAGCACGAAGGGTGATGCCGTGCACTTGTTTTGGTGAGGATGAAAGTAAAAGCATGAAGGGTGATGCCGCGCACTTGTCTTTGCATTTTATTCTGTTGTTTCAAAATTGGATATTCCTACTGATCTTTTACTACGTTTATTGACAAGATTTGATATTTCTCCTGTGCTGCATGGCAATTTCTGAGTTACAGACTGAGTTCCGGCAGATAAATCTTGAGGAGATTTTGATCAAGAGATTTTATTGAGAAGTATCATAGAAAGAGTAATGGTTTCGAAGGGGATTATGTCTGAAGAATTTTTATTTCGAAAGTATACTTTAAAAGAAATTGTCTTGCAAAAATGATATTTGGAAGTCATTTATTGGGAAATTATATTTGAAAATTACATATTTTCAAAGAAACTATGTTCTGAGCATTTCTCTTTATTAAAGGTACATGTATATACACATTTAGAGAGAGTATGTTTCAAAGGAAATTTTTCTATACTAAAATGATTATATCTTCAAAGTTTTCAATATGAACTGTTGTTTTAAAGGTTTCCATCAGTTGATTGATTTAGTGGCTAAGGCCTGATGTGAACAAACTTACGCAGAGTCGAGTTACAAGTGTTTTCTATGTGTTGTGGTTTTTCTTCCGCGTTGGTTTGCTTTGTTGTCCATCCTTCTGTGTATTTTTATACTGTTCCATTAGTTAATTTATGTAATTTTTCTTCCGCATTATACTGTCATTGTTGTAAATTACTCCGTGAAGTCTTAGATAGATGAAGTGTTCGGTTATTTTTATATTCATGTCAGTTTATTTTGTTAGACCAATGGTGTCTTGACTAGTCCTCGTCACTACTTCACCGAGGTTAGTCTTGATACTTACTGGGCACCGCTGTGGTGTGCTCATACTACTCTTCTGTAAAGGTGCCTAACGGGTGGGCCGGGCCGGGCTGGGTTGGGATTTTGTTGAACCGGAAGGGTAGGGGTACCGGGTCGGTTAGGGGTTATAGTTAACGGGTTTAACGGGTTCGGGTTAATCCGGGTAAAAACTTAACCGTATGGGTTAGGGGCTTAAGGGGCCGGGTCGGGCTGGTTAAGTGTTTTTTTTATTTCAAATTTCAAAAATTATTTCTAAGTTACAACTTACAAGTTACAAATTAAAAGGTTTACATTTGACAAATAATAAATTCAAAGGTTTTGCATTGCCCTTGTAAGTTCTTCATAATCAATATGAACTGATTCTGATTGTCCTTCTTCTGGAGTGTTAAATTCAGATGGGTTACCATGTGTTAATATATCTCCAAGTTCCTCGCCTTCAGGGCTATCAACATCTTCACGTCCTTGATTTCTTCGTTCCGATCTAATCCAATCTCTGAAACATACTAAAACTTCCAAAGCATTGCTTCCCAATGAGTGACGGGTGTCTCCTAGTTGTTGTCTTGCTTGACTAAATGCACTCTCTGATGCAACAGTTGAAATTGGCACATTCAGCACGTCCCGAGCCATAGCAGAAAGAACAGGAAATTGCTTTTCATTCTCACGCCACCATCCCAACGCTGAAAATTCCTTTGTGCGAATCTCCTTTTGCTTCTGCAAGTAGAATTGAAGTTCATCAACGTTCCTGCTAGTGGTTTGAGTTGTAGCAAATGTAGAAAAAAATATTAAAACTATCAACTATTTCATCATCATACAAAGTAGTAAAACTTAAGAAGTGGCACACTGCATAGTGGGATTAACATTGGCATTAACAGCAACAGAATCAACTATACTTGCATAATTATTATATAATTGTTGTAAATTATCATTTAGTTTGTTCATACAAGCAAAAATATCTGGGGTTTCAGTTGCTCCAACCTCCATGTAAGTATATAAAGCATTGATTAATTGGTGACAATCAGCCATCTTAATAGAAGGATTTAAAACAGCGCCAATTAAGTAAATCTGAGGAATTGGAAAGAAATATTTTTTGAATTTGTCTTGCATTTCTTCAACTGCAACTGTATATTTTTCTTTCTTCTTAAATTCAAAGAGTAGAAAAGCAATTTCAGCTATATGTACTAAAACCATTGTAATAGTAGGGTAGTATGCTCCAGAAAACTCAACAGTAGCTATATAAAATTTATGTAAAAATTGAATAACATCATTAATGACCTCCCAAGTAGCAGGTGTTAACATACGGTTTCTATCAGTACAATGCGCATTAGCAACTTCAGTTATTGGAAATCTATATTTGTAGCAACATTTTAAAAATATGTAAGTATAATTCCACCTAGTAACAATTTCGTCTGGCATGAATCTTGGTTTAAGGTTATACTCGGTACACTTATTCTTAAATTCCCTAATTCTAGATTGTCTGTTATTTCCTTGAATAACACCAACTGCTCTTCTAACATGAATAATCTCACAAGAAAATAAATCAAGGCCACTTTTAACAATTAAATTATAAATATGACATGCACACCTAACATGAAAAATTTCTTCAAGTGGTGGTTGCAAATGAATTTTTAATAATGAAATTGCGGTAGTATTGTTAGAAATGTTATCAAAAGACATACACAATACTTTTCTTTTAAGATTATAAAATTCAACAACTTCGCAAATAATACTACTTATAAACACAGCAGTATGACTCTGATCTTCATCATATTTAAAAGCGATAATAC